>JANJYQ010209531.1:0-12390 GCA_024605255.1 Rastrelliger kanagurta | reverse complement strand
AAAAAAAGCAGCAAAGACAGAGTTGAGTGAAATATTAGATACAAGTAACAAGTAAAAGAGTAAAACAAAGTAATGTAACATAGTTACTTACCTATTTGAATGTTACCAACTGTGTTGTTCTCTCTATCACAAACTGGGCTGACTTCAAGTTTGTGCTTCTTCTCAATGTCTCCTACAATATACAGTTAAGTATTATTATATGTTATTATGCTTAATATAAACAACCTCATGATTCATGAAATGAATTGTGATAGCGGAAAAAAGAACAAAGAAAGACAAAAAGATAACCTTGTTTGAAGAATTCCTCAGTCACTTTCTCACTCCACTGTTTGCTCAGCTCCCAGGGTCTGCAGGGGTTACAGATGTCCGCACACTTCAGAGCCATCTGTACGAAGTGGGAACAAAACAAAAGATGAACTTCGGCTGAGATGCAGAAGAGATGCATGCGCATGCATATGGCAGTGGAGGTGACTGACCTGCAGGATGAAGTGGCGATGGCTGGCATTGCTCAAGCAGAGGTTGTCCTGGTTTAGGTGCAAACGGAATCTGGACAAGTAGTCATTCTGTCTGCTGATGTCTGTGGCCAGGATTAAAGAGCCCAACTCCCTCTCCATGCTCAGCCTGAGATGTGAGAAAGTATGTTTATTTAGGGAGTTCAGTACAATTTCTGGCATCTGTTGGCCTTTTTCTGTATGAAACTATAAAATGTAGAAATTATTTTGAAACATGTTAAATTCCGGAAGGAATGCTGGCAGCAGAATGTGTTTCTCTCAGCAACAATTCAGTGTCAGACTGACCTGTCCTCAGCTGGCAGATGGGAGAACAACCCAGTCTCTCTGAGTAGCCCCACTGCTGACTTCCAGTGGTGGTTTTCCAAAACTGAGGTATTCTGTGTGTTGAAAAGTGAACGTTGTACACAGACACATGAATTTAATAAAATCATGTTTTCTGCTGCAGTACATTCATAAGCAAGTTCTTGTGTGTTCCTACCCTGTAGAGTGTAGCTAGATAGTGGTCAGTCTTGATGAGGAAAGGCTGGTTGACCCCAGGATGGTCCAGATCATGAGTGGCGGCTGCTAGCAGTCCCAATAGGATGTCATAGGAGGTCAGAGACCTAGCAAGCTGCACTCGCAACAAGACAAAAATACAGCTTGTTAGAAATGATACGCCTTCACTATGGTGGCACTATGAAGCACTTTCACTTCTGCAAATAACAAAACTAACATAAAATTAGTTCAATCAGACCCAAAATAAAACCTATCTGCATGTCTCACCATGGGTTCCTGCATGTAGCAGTACATGGCCTGTGTGACATCTGCAGCGTGGACTGCATTGTGGTAGGGGTTGTTGCTGTGGTAGTCCTCCTGGACCATGACCAAGAACCTCCACAGTTTGACCATGTCCAGCTGGAAGAGTTCCACCAGGCCATACTGGTTCAGCAGGTGGAAGGTCAGAGTGATTAGGCTGTTTCCTGAACAGGAAGACAATCAGAGTGAGTGTTATACATTCATTAATTTTGCATGTCTCTTTTTGCTCACATTAGAAAAGAGTAACTTCACAATATCAGATATTTATACAAAATAGAAGAAGCTGTTGCTGTCTTAAGTCTTATACTTAAACATCATGTTCAGAATTTTACAGCTACAATTGAATTAATTCATGGTGAGCTAGTCCCAGATTACATCAAATGTGATTCAGTCTTTATGCAGTAAATCCTCTGTCTCAACCGTCCAACAGATGGCACCATTGCTAATAAATTGTATGTAGGTATTGCATTCTCCAGTCAGTGCTGCATAACTGCATATTATCACATTTCAAATAATTCTGACTAGTTTTTTTTTCCATAACTTCTTTTTACTGGCATGAGCAAGAACACAAACACAACTCTTTTGTCATTTTATCACAGAAATCAAACTACATAAACTTGATCTGTTTTAATCTGCTTGACTTCGGACCTTCACACAACCTCAATCACTCATCATGGCAATTCCACTATCCTTACTCACCAAACTACACACACAAACCAAAACTGACACTCAATCACAGGCATACACACATGTACAGACAAAAAGACAGAGCCAATCAAATACAGAACAGAACACCTCAAAAATAAATAAACAATAACAATAAAAGCAAAAATGAAAGTAAAAAGACAAGACCATACAAAAAAGACCTTCAAATTTATAGATATTATTTTGGATTTATGTTTCTGCAACTCTTCTCATTTTACAAAGAATCATAAATTAAACTCCATACATGTTGGAAAAGTTCCTCTTTGCTGTTGTCCTCTGATACCATCCTTTCAATGTTAAAATAATATTTCATTAATGTTTTTCATTGTTGAATTACAGTCCTGTATTTTTCCCAGTATGAAATTTCTTAAAGACAAAAAGGGATGTGCTATGTAGTTGGATATCTTTCTCTCCCAAGTTACTAGTGAGAATACAACTTTGATCTCTACTCTACTTCTTGTAATTACCGTAATTTATATTGTATTAAACGTACATTTTCATTGGTTGTCATTTGATAAATTAGTATTAAGTAGTAGTAGTGTTACTAATTCTGACTAGTATTTAACATATTTTACCTACCATTTGTCAACCTATCAAAGAGGAAAATGTCAAAATTCCAGTTCCCGACTTTCTCCAGCATGCACTACAAGATAAGGAAAACAGAAGAACAGTTATTTCCCATCATAAAAACAAATCCCACTGAGTGTGATTATTTTATGATTGTATAAAGGTCAGTGTCATACTCTGGCCTGTCCAGTGTAGTCTTCATCCAGGATATGAAGGGGGATCTGCTGGGGGACTCCGCGCAGCAGGCGGGACGAGTGCAGGTACCTCTGGAAGCTGAGCAGTCTGTGGACCCTCCTTTCAGGAGCAGAGCTGGCTGACCCACAGCCTAGCCGCGCTGCACACACAGAGAAACACACACATATGAATAAATAGCTGACAAAAAGTGTCACCAGTAAAAATGAGCAACATTTTTTTTCGAAAATGTTTATTTCAGAAGCTCATTAGGCTCGGAGAGTCGTGCGGGTGACACAAACTCTGTAGGGATCTGACACCAACACGGCGATACACAAACACTCGCTGCTGACACAGCCGCCCACTCATAAGCCTTTCGTCTGGGATCACACAGCAGACATGCTTTGTCAGTGGTCTCACACACACACGCTCACGCACACACACACTGACACTGTGTTTGAATAAACCATGGCTGCAATCCGGAAACACGTCAGCATGAGGTAGGATTACTTTCGGGTTAAAATGTCAACACACACACACACACACAATCTTTGTAGGTGATGAGGTTTTATAAAAAGGTTTCAGTGAGAACGAGAGGGGCTATTTTATCACACAACCATTTACAGCTTTGATAAAAAAGCCTCGCACAGGGTTTACACTAAGACACACCTTGATCTTTATCGTCATGTGAAATACTGTACGAAAGCAAGCGCACAAATATCTGTCAATCTTGTGGAGAGGAACAAACTGTGTGCAGTTTGATAATGCCTCGTTATCAAAGAGACACTCGAGGGTCAAGGAAAACCGGCTGTAGTTCATACTGTACTCACCGTGAAGAGTTCGGAAGTCGATGCAGAGGTACGGGTGGGAGCTTCTTCGTTCCGGTTCAAATCCAACCTGACTTCTCACTCTCACATCTCCTAGAAGAAATCAGCACTTATTTCCTCAAGACTCATGCTGATTGAAAAGAGAGGAGTCTGGATGTACTAGGCCAAGTAGTATTTACATTTTTTTTTTGATTACATACAGTGGAATTGATCTAGCTTTAGTGCCACGAGGACAGGCCTTACCCCAGGACAAAAAACAGAGCCCACAAATGAGACAAGCGCAAACACAAGTGAAATCCGATTTCATTTGTTTAACTCACCAACACAGCCGAAATCCTGACTTTTGATCAAAACTTTGATTAGTCTTTCTGAAAAGCTGATACTGATGCTGGTTTTCTGGCAATAGTCTTAGATAAATAAGCATTAGTGTTATGTTTGCTATGTAAATTCTGTTGCTCATGTGTTTGTTACAGTCCTGCTTGATTGATCATTTGTCTTCATTTGTAATTGCAAATCCATGAATAAATCTTTGTTAGTCAAAATTGAGTGATTTTTCCCTTTTTCCACAGACAAAATAATGTATTTGTGTTGGTTTTGACAATAAAATTAAAGCCTCATGGGAGTTGCAGTTGTTCAATAAATATAATAATCAATCTGTGTTTTTGTTAAAACAATTTGTTAAACTTCTCTAGCCAAGACAGAGGTACTTGTCTTCACTGTAACTTAAAGAGTATCCACAGAAAACCCCACCATCACATTTCAACTTTTTACAAAGAACTACAGAATAAGTCAAAGTGGCTCTAAACTGACTTAAACCCACCAATTTGGTACTCTAAACAAGTGATAGATGTGATTTTGTAAATACTATTTGACCCAGACCTGATGTATCTTATGTTATCCATGTGCGGGCACAGTCACACTCACAAACACACACTCCAACATCCTCAAACAGAAGATTCAATAGACAAACAATGAGACAAGTCAGTCGAACAGCTGAGCATGCAATGCCATGTCAGGGACAGTCTGCTCTACTATTAGTACTCAGAGCCACTCAAAGTGGTCTATAGTCTGTCAATGACTGTTTTATTAGTCAGGCAGAGAAACAGGGACAGGCTCCAGACGTGGGCCAGACAGACGGCAGCCGGCCTGCTTGTAGACTGCAGTCAGGAGCAGTGAGAGCGTAGTGAAGTGACAGGATGGTGCTATGACACTGATGCAGTAAAATGCTAGTGTGTCGTTCCAGGCAACACGCTATATACAGCAAGACTCTATGTGGCGTTATACTGATCAAGGTGCTAAACAGTGCAATGGTATGTTTCCAGCATGGCACTCCTGATTGTGTCGTATGTGCAGGAGAATTAAAAATCGAAGCAGTCACACAGGTGTGTTTCCCCCATCCAGCATGTTACTTACTTGCAAACAGCTGTTTGAATACTACACAAGCTCCTATCAAAATACCAAAAACTAAGAATTACAATTCAAGCCATAATAATGCTCAACAGTATTTTGAAAAGCTGTTTGTAAAGTTGTTGGTATGAATGTGGAGAGTGAAACCATATCAGTGGCATTTCACATGCAAAACATAAATTATGAACAGAAAAAGACACTACAATTCATGCACTCCTAATTAGTGAGTGTGCCTGTGCTTGTATGTGTGCCCACATTTACTGTATATACATCTGTCACATCTGCAGATGCATGTGCTCGGGCTCTGCACGTGTGTGTATGCTAGTGTGATTAGTGTGTTTTGAGAGTCACAGGGTCCATGTTTCCCCTGCGGTGCATTAGTGCTGGTACTCTGGGGTGGATGTAGGTCATGTCATTATAACTGATGTGGCGAAAGCTCTGAGTCCTGCTATTTGAAAGCACATCAGCATTAACTTGGCAGACTGAAACCTGGCCCAGGCAAACACCAGTCTGCATTAGTGTGCCTCTCCTCACACTCAATTTAATATAAAATCTACAGAGACAGATGCTTTATGCCAATGACGTATGAGACTGCCATCATACTCAGCCAAGTAAAATGATTAAAAAGCTAAAGCTCCTTCAGTCAGCTCAATAAATTGCTCTTAGTGTGACTAGACACACGTGGCAGTGGTCGACTGAAGCTGGAAAGAAACAAAGTATAGAAATATCATGTGAAAGCTGCACTAAACAGGATTTCAGTAAAGCCACTAAGCCCTGAACAAAAAGTATGACATGGACTCTAGTTTCTGTCTATCCTGCTGCTCACTACCAGCGACCATCATCACATCTGTAAATTAGGGTGGCAAGAGTTGCATGCAAAGCAAATCTGTGTGCTCTAGACTGATGCCAGGTTTTCATCCCAGGCTCTAATCACACCATTATCCCCAATAACCTTATTGATGAGGAAAGCAAGGCTGATCTGGCTGCTACCCATGGTGCATTTGACTTGAACTGCCTGCCAGAGCTATGAGCCCTCCATCCTCCACCCTTCAATCCACTTTCTAAACTATCAAATGGACACACACGCAGTATGTGCACACTGACACGTGTACATAAAGACAAAAAAAATGCCTTTAGTCTCCTGTTTGGTGATTTACATGAAATCCTGGACTCCAACAAATCTCATCAAACTTCAAAGACACACAATGCTACAGATATACACAACCTAAGCCTATTGTGATTGAGAGATTACCAAAAGGCCAGGGATTGAGTGGTCATGCACTTTAGTGCTTCCCTTTCTCTTCATAATCTCTACAACCCTCTCTCCCATTTCTGATCCATCCATTTCCCATCTCACTGCTTTTTAAGCCATTGTGTATTAAGGAATGGACATGATAATGGAGCAGATAAACCTACTGATGTTTGGAAAGTGTGTTAATGTGAATGTGCATGTATGTGTGTGTGTGTGTGTGTGTGTATAAATTAATAAGTGTGTGCAAGGACAACAGGAAAACACTTACCTAGCATGCGAATGTACAGTGCTGTCTGGTCTGAGCTGTCGTAGGAGATGGCCCCACGTCTCTGAGAAAAACAGAAGGAAACATCATCAATAACTGTCTGAAGTGAACCAACACAATGTTGCAAAGTCACAAGTTGGTGGTTCTTATGCCTGAAATAGTGTATACACACAGCTTGATAACAGGATAGTGGTGTAATGTCATTACCGTTGGTTGTAATCTGCTGTGTGTGAGTGTGTGCACAGTAACAGTTACAGTGATAAACATGTTCCAGGCCCATATCATCAGCCTGACATGGCACTTATAGTGCTATCAGTCAAACATACCGACAGGTTATATGGACACACACACTTTATTTTGGGCCCCAACCAAGATTTTGGTTGATTAACATTTAGAATTCACGTGAAACTGTATATAATAAAAAAATACTTCCGTAATCAGACATCAATAAGCAAATGCCATTTGAATTCATTTGAATAAGAATTTGAATGGAGTTCAACGGAACTGACAAGGACAGATGTGACTCACCAACCCATAGCAAGTCAACAGCAAAGAACTGATAAATTATGATAATTATCCATTTTAATACATTCTGGTTGACAATGTAAGTTTAACATTTTATTAATGACCTCTTTTGTTGCTAAATCGATCTGATGATCTAGACAACATTTCAGGCAGCTGCATCACAGGAAGACTTGTTCAAAGAAATAGCAACAGGAAGTGTTAACTCGTTCGACCAAGTTTAGTGACCAGCAGATACTAACCGAGAAAAGTTTCTCTAAATCTAGATTTAGACTTGTGAACATTGTGTACTGAGGAAACACAAAAAGACAAAGGACTGGTTTGAATGTGTGGCTGCAGAACAGACTGAGCACGCCTTGTGAATATTGCACAAGAGTAAAAAGGAAGGTGAGAATCATTGTTACGTGCCTTACAGCTGTTTTATCTGTGTGACCAATAAACAAAAAATACGAGTAAATTACTGCATTTATCACCTCTACTAACATTATAAACCGATTAAACAACACCAACTCAAACAACTGGTCTCCAAGAGGCTGCAATTGGCTTTTTCTTATCAGGAAAGTATCAGGAGAGTATTAAACAGCTGCTATTCTCTATCTATTTTTACAAGTCATTAACTAACTATATACAGTTTCCTCTGTATCTACATCAAGGGTTAGGTCCACAGTTTGTTAAGGTATAGAAAGGAAAGGACATTGCAACACAAATTTCTTCTTTTACCATTTTCAGTGCTCATTCCATCTACCCCTGCACATGGTAAAAACTAGAGATGTCTGCTACGGTAAGCTAAGGATTTCATTTCTGAACAGTATAACTGCTTAATATATTAGAGACAATTCTGGGTCCAGATTTACATACAAATATACTGTATGTATTTGTAGTGACTCAAGATGCACTAAATGAGTCCCGGTGGTGAGTCAAAAGCCCCTAGATGTGCGTCTCCAAAGCTAGTTAGCACCAACAATAAACCCAAAAAACATTTTCTTAAGATTGGAGAGCTACAGTTTCCACTGATTTACTGTGAAATCAAACTTTAGTCTGTGTTTGTTTTAAGTAGGGAGCTCTCATTAAGGGTACAGGATGCCAAAATATGCATAAGGATTCCAGCAAACAAAGCAACTGAGTTGCATATTTACTTGTGTTTGCAACACCTCCAGTGCGAGCAGTATCCCTCAGCAAGAGATAGTTGCAGCAGCAGAGTCACTTGCGCAGTGGTAGATGAAGCAGGTATGACTGTGGCAACTGCGTATTTGCTCTGTTGACAGACAGCTGCTTGGGGCTACAGTGAGTTATTGGCTCACCTCTCTATGCACTCCTCACATCCTGGCCCCCCTCCAGGCCGACTGTGCACTCTCCCTCCTGGGGCTACCCTCGTGTAGGATTACCTATCCCACAGGGAGCCTGCATGACTGGCCAGTTGGCTCACTGACTCGCTGCTCAACTGATGGACTGACTGATTGTCTAGTAGGATGGACTATGTATGAAATGATGGGCTGACTGACTAAATGATTAACTGAGGGGGTGAACAGATGTTAACCTTGACCACTCTTCACTTGACCTGCAAAGCTCACTTTACTTCTGTCCTGCAAAGACAACCAAGATGTTTTCAAACTATGCCTCCATACTTAAAACATTGAAAAATTTCTGTAAAGCTAAAAGTCTGAACAAATTGGTGAAAATGTAGCCTTGGTTTAATCATAGTCTGATAGTCTAGAGGCTGTGCCAGAGGACAATGATGGAGCTGATCTACATCTATATTTTGGGACCATTTAATGACAACCATCAGTTGGTCACACCACAAACAAAAACACACGCAAACACAAATGTACATGCTTGTATACTCATTACTTCATCTCCAAAGGATTAGTGCGAGTCTCCTTCAAACACACACACGCATACACACCTAACACCGTCTGTCCTCTGAGCTCATGACACCAGCCAATACAAAGCTAATATTTTACCGGCTAGCAAACAGCTTGACTCAGGGTGGGTAATCTGGAAAGCTGTATTTTAGTGTCAACAGGCCTCTCTGTTTACACACAGCACTGGTGGTTAGTGTGAGCATTATAGATTGTGTGTATGCATGTATGGGTTATGTGTGTATGCTAGTGTGCATGTATGTGTGTGTATGCTAGTGTGCATAATGGCGTTGGTATCGGTTGTAACATGCGTGGGAACTGTATAATGCTGGCTCTAGGGCTGGGAATGGAAGAGTGACCAGCCCTGCCAACACTTGCCCAAACAAACCTTTTGGCCAGAGCTTGCTACAAACACACACACACACACACACACACACACACACACACAGAGAGAGAGAGAGAGAGAGAGAGAGAGAGGGCCAGCCCCTAGTTGGCACTTAAGTGGACATTGGCATGTGCTCCTTGTGAGCTGGTAAGAAGGAGGCTGCAGTGCAAACACTTTGTCAGTGTCACATTCTCAATGTGAACAGAGGGGAAACTCACGTTTTACCCTTGAAATAGCCGACCCCACAACACACACACCCCTGCCACGCCTTGCAATGCCAACACACACAAAACCCATACACCCTGTCACGGTCCAACATTCATGAGCTTGAGCTTCTTTGTAAGCTCTGTGCTTTTGGCATTTATGCTTCACAGCTGAGGGTGATGAGAAATAAGGGAAAGAAAGATGCAGGATGTCAAAGGCAGAACTTGAACTCCAAAGTCACAGACCCATGCTTCTTTATTAACTAATACATTTGATAGGTTTGAGTTGCTTTTCAATCAGTGATTCATCTCCTTCTTGAAACGCATGTTGACTTCAGCTGCCTACTTGATCTAAAGATGTCTCTCACTCTGTGTCTTCTGTTACGTCTTTAGAGGAGGGCGTTACTACATTTTTATCGTGGCTTAACGAAGTTGAACCTTATCTGCATTGTGCTGATGTCATAGTGAGCTAACTCAACATGTGTTTTACGCAGGAAACAAGAGAGAACTTCACAAAAATTTCCACTGGCCACCTACTGGAAGAGTTTCATAACGAAGTACCAGAAGTAGGTTTGACTTGGTCACTACTAACACCTTGTCTTGTTCTGGATATGGATCACAGCTTTTTTTTTAAATCTGTGGATCCAGTTTAAATTCGAAATAGACAAAGTAGTAAACGGGTCAGACAAAGAAGTGCAGGCATTCCACCCAACTGAGTTAAACATACACCATCCAACTTAAAACATGGGAGGCCAATATCACAGGTACTGATCACAGTTTCACCAAGGTGTGGCACAGCAAAGGCATCCAACTTAATGGAAATCTGCCAGTTGGCTCAAGATAAACACAGATAGTATCAGATTGTCAATGGCTTAATTAGCAAATATTTTGAAGTCTTTATATGCATGTATAGATTATTCCCACGTTGTCAGTTTCCAAGAGTCAGAATTTAAAACAATAGCACAAACTTTGGGATGGCGGGTTGGAGCTGAGCCGGGATGAGCAAGGGTCAATATTGACTATAGCTGATTGTGGCTAAGACACATGTTAATCAGGCAAACACACTCCAGCAAGCCTTAGAAACTGTTATTTTATTATTATGATTATTCCACTAGATCTATTTTGTCAGTCTCCATGGTTCCAGCATCTAGAACACATTAGGGATTAACTGACAGGACTGTTGCTTTGGCTTTGTTGCTGAGCCATGTTGGTTGGGTTGCCATTTGACCCACAGCTGCTGGCATCAAACATGGCAGGATTAAAATTTCTCCCAATCTGTCGCCCCATGACTTTTAATCACGTGAGACTATTTTTGTGGTGAAAATAACTCACACTACTACACAATCAAGTACCTAGACATACCATAGACTACTTTGCCATCTGGATTTTATAAAGCTACTTGTGTAGATGAGCAACTTACTCAAACCAACTCTAAATGAACCTAATATATTTCAAACTAAATCATCATAGATACATTTTACAAGAAAAATATTGGATTCAACACCGAACTGGATTCAACCAAACCTATAGAAATGCTTTGAACAGTTACTTTCAATCATATTAAGCTGCTTAACAGCGTCACTGACTGGTTTACTTGCCAAACATATGAAAATATGTCATCTACTCTGGTTTCCAACTGTACACCTGGATTTGTAGTCAGTTGATGTTTGCCTGCAACAGCCTGAGAACAAGCTGAATTCAGTTTTGTTTGGACTTTACTGCTAGCATAACAGTCTGCTCATTGTGCTGCTTGCAATTGCATGTCAGCTCGTTTACATTCGGCTCTGTTTCTTATCTCAGCTTAGTTGCTCTGCCTGGGGATACAGCACTCAGGTTTCTGAGGTCAGGGGGGTCACGTGATGTCAAAACCTCTGGCTGTGTGAGTAACCCCAGGCTTTCGATGTTAGCATCTATTTAACTATTAACTATAGGAGTCAGAAAATTTCTAACAGCATAAGAAAGATTCCGAAATGTGAACTTTACTGGAATCCAGTAAAATTCTGTCAGAAAAGGTGCACTGGAGAGTTGTTTGTCTCCATTTACAACTACCTTATTGTTATGATGTTGTTTGTTCAAAACAAACAGACTATGGTATTATCTGCATGCATGTTTAAAATAAAAAAAAGGTGCTGGCTGAGTTGAAGGAACTCAAATTCACAAGAGCTCAGTGGCTATTTCAAACATGCTCGCTTGTCATCACAGCATTGTTGATTGAGCTGATATTGTAGTCTGACGCTCTTCTAAAAAGGTATTCCACGGTCCAGTGCACAGGACAGAATCCACACACTTCCTTGTTTCAAATGCACATACAAAAACCCGCCTTTATCATATCATTTAGTTTTAAAAACAAGGTTTTAGCTAAGGCCAGACCTTTGCACAGTAAGTCAGCTGGGGCCAAGCAAATGAGGAAGCCAGCGGTATTCCTATAAACTGACATATCAGAAACAAAGCACACACGCACCGCACCACACACACACGTAAATTCCCGAGATAAAAGCGGCTGGACTATACATGGTTTCATAAACTGAAAGCTTCCTTCTGAGTTATGACCTCTTACAGTGCTCTGATGTGTGGGATGACACATTCCAGTTACTGAGTGCTAGGCCGTAAATGCGGACAGGTTTTGGANNNGAGAGAGAGAGAGAGAGAGAGAGAGAGAGAGAGAGAGAGAGAGAGAGAGAGAGAGATGCAGCACAAGCAAAAGCCCTAGATGGAGTCTACCTGTTGTAAGGGTGTTTTATGAGAGCACTGCTCACTCTGACACACTCCAGCTGCAGTGAGTTTCTGAAAGGGCTGCTGGTTTGAGGAGGAGAGGGCCGAGCTGAATTGATGAGGCCTCTGGCGGTGAATGACAGAGCAGAGTAGTGTTGTCACCATAGAACAAAACAGCAGGCATGCTGAGCAGTAACATATCTACAAC
>JANJYQ010209522.1:0-10123 GCA_024605255.1 Rastrelliger kanagurta | reverse complement strand
GGTACAACTGTAGCAGTTCGGATCACCCTCCCTAATAGGGCACAGGTACATAGGTGGGCTGGCAATCTGTTTGACACTGTACACTTCCAGATGTCCATGGAGAGTTTTTCACAAACTCCTCGATAACGGCTGTCCAGTAAAGGGACCTTGACCCACTGTGAAGGACATACAAAGGGAAAAGCACCATGCATGAATGTCAAATATTTTGTATAAAAGGACTTATCAAGACAGAATCACTTCACAGCCAACTGCAGGTATGTTCATCATGACCAACACTGTAGGAACTGAAAGACAATGAAATGGTTGGCTAACCTGAGGAGGTAAGTCCTGCCTGATTTTGCTCCATCCTGTTTGGTTGGGTGTTAAATAGGTAAAGAACTTGATAAGAAGGTGAGAATCCTGATCGCAGACAGAGATGATTGTCTCCACTATATTCTGTACAGCCAGAACTAGAACCTGTAAACTAAAACATAACACCAAGAAGTAAGAAAATTTCTTAAATATAGTTACAATGATTCAAACACACTGAACAGGCCCAAATATTCAGGATAATTCACAATTCAGCTTGAGGTTTTAAACACTATATAAAAGATTGTTTGGTTACCTTTTAATGTCCAGAGACACAGTGAGTAGTTGGTTCAACACCCAAAGGGCTGCACTGTGCAGGAAACCACCCTCAATAGCCTCATATTCAGAGTGTTGGACCAATGACTGGATCCCTGCTACAAATGCTTTCTTCAGCTTCTCTAAAACTGAGTCTTTCAAAGCAACAGACACAAATTAGTTATTTAGTAGGGATGCCAAGTAGGAGTATATGCATGCACTTTGTAAGTACCTACCAGAAAGGTGAGTGTGCGTTTGATCTTGGGCAGTGAGCTGAAAGATAGTGAGCAAGAGTTCCTCAGCAGACTGTAGTAGGAGACAGTCTTGTACAGAAGAGAAGAATGTGGAGGCCACATCACAGATAAAGGAGATGAGTGGTTCCATATTGGCTGCATCTGACAGACTTTTTGTCTCAGACAGAGTGGCATGGAGCTTCTCTAAGATCTTTTCCATGTATACCTCCCCTATCAGAGGTTCTGCACATTGAAAAACAAAAAAAAGATTGATTATATTATTGATTATACAGAGACTGACAACAAACTGAATGTGCATTCAGAACTAAGAAAAAAAAATTGCTGGTATGAGTGAAAGTTAATTCACCATTGTTGTGGTGCTGAGAGAGGACCAAGCTGATGAGAGTCCAACTGGGTCTGCTAATAGAAGAGGCAGAGGTAGATCCCACATTGCACAGTTCCTTAGTCAATCCTAAGAGTTGCTCGCCCAGAACTGAACCTTTCAGCCAATCCCTACAGTTCTTAAGAGTCTCGGTATCTGCACATGCCTGACAGAATGAACAGCAAAGTAGAATAGATATTTATTATCATGTAAATGTGATATATAGGTAGGTAACACACTGTATGTTTAAAATGAACAACACATACCCTCTGTATGATTTGCAGGATAATTCCCCAATGTAGATTCATCTAGAAAATAGAGGAGTGACGAGCATGATTAACAGCACAAGAAACAACAATAACACATAAATCAAAAACCAAAAGGAGTAATCATGCACAAGTGTAAAAACAATCAAGTAGTATATTTAGACATCAAAATCTTATGTTACCGTGGTGATGTGGTTAAGGATGCGGGTGGTCTCTTGCTGGCTACAGCAATAGAGTGAGCTGAACATCATCTCCACCAGGTGCTCGGTGTCACTGCGGCACGTCTCAGCCAGCCACACCACCACTTGCTCCATCAGGAACTGCATTGCTGGATTGTTCACATTCCCCTCATCCTTCTTCTCACCATCCTTTGTTATTTTATCATCCAACTCGACCAATCTCTAAGGAAAAAAAGGAATTGTAAAACTTTGCAAAAACCTTGTTTTCCATTGCTGAAATGAAAGTGTCATGTCAGTGCGTTTACATCTTTGAGTCTTTAAATTAAAAACTGTCTATTCTTAATATTTCTGCCAACAATATTTCAAGGCATTTTTTTGCAGTTTTTATACTGAACTCATCCCTTTCTGTTTGACATATCTTTCACAGATTTTAGGCATTACAAAAATAATTTGATGAAGCATAAACTTAAAAAAAATACCAACACAGACATACAGTTTTATCAGTAATGGTCAAAATGATACTTACACTGAAGACCCTGTGTGTGTGAAAAGACTGCAGGAGTAGAGAGAGGAAAACAAGATGTGACTCTGACTTTTTCTCATTCACATGTACCAGGCATAGTTGTGCCAGCTGACACACTACATCCTCAAAATGCTGTGTCTGCGAGGATCCAAATGCCCTCTCATTCACAGGGTTTGACACTGTATCAACAGGCTTTTCAACATTATCCCCTTCAACTCCACTTCTCTCATTGACTTCTGTTTTAGACAAAGAGATCTTGACAGATTTCTTCCTCTGGATGTGCTTTCTGTTTACTCTCTCAGGGTAACGCATCACCTGGAGAAATAAAAGAAAGTAGATAAAAGAAATATTTATTCAGACATTATTTTTTCTGCTCCTGCTTGGAAACTTTTTAAGACATTAAAGGGTCCAACAGCCATATTGATTTTCTGTATCCTCAATGTCAGCATGGAGATTTCAGAGGGGTGTATCTGAATCAGAGATTCCACAAAGCCAAACTCACCTGCAGCAACGCAGCTATACCTTCCAAAGCCTGTGGATCTGCTTCCTCATTGTCTGCATAACGCACAAAAAGAAGACCAAGACCCTCCCAGAAATCTGCCAGGAGTCCTTGAAAGACTTTCTTGCTCTCGTTGTCTTCACTCCCACTTTCTACACCTGCCCTCTTCTCCCAGGAAACGAGAAGTTCAATGACCAAAAGGAAAAGAGGGCCATTCTGAAGGGAGGGATTTTCAAGAGTCTTCTCTAGAAGTGGTAAAAGCTACAAAAAACAAACAACAAAGCAATGTCAGAATGGTAGGGTCTTCTTAGTATATTTGACATAAAGCAAAAAGTTAAAAGGGATCTCACCTGCTGTGAAATAAGCATGGTCCGTATCCTTCTCTGATCCTCCTCCTCCCCTGTATTGTGTAGTATGCAGTACCTCAAGCACTCAACAGCAGAAGTCACGATAACTGCACTCTCTGATGGGCTTGTTGCTGCACGCTCACTGGATAGACTGAAACAAACACACACTCACTAAAGGTTAAACAGTGTGATTTGTGAATTATGTTGTGGTTGAAATCAATATGATGGTACTGACAAGGGTACTATGCATTTTACTTTATGGCAATATAGATAATATGGCCCAATTTACTAATTTGCTCAGTTTATAATCAAAATTTGCATAGACTCATTTATATGACCCCTGGGGTTTTCTAAACGCTTTTCTATTATACCACAATATGTGCTTATTGTTAAAAAAATGGTTCCCTTGAAATTTGATAAATGGTTATATTGAATTAACACCCTGCCCAAGTATACATGCAGACCAGATAAAAACAAATTACCCATGTATGAGTGAAGTGAAGAAAGTGGTGTAGAAGTCCAAAGTTGGATCAGTGACCTGGTGGGGCAGTTTACTAAGAAGCGGCATTAAATTGGGGTGGAGTGCTTTAGCCATGCCTTTGCCTCCCTCTTTTAGTAAAGCCCAAAGTTTAGGCAAGACCCCCTTCTTAGCATTCACATGTGTCCAGCAGTCCTGGAAATAGGAGCAGAAAAATTATAATAATAAAAATTATATGCAACTTTGATGATGAGTAAAAATTAAACACCTACAAATCTACAGTATGAATGTATAGACGGCCTTAGGCACTTATGCAGGTACACTCGATGGCCAAAACGTAAAGCTTACAGGGATGGTAGATACAACATGTAGAACAGCTTCCCACACAGGAGGCAATACTACAGGGTCTGTGTCATCGATGCTGAGAAGGACTGCAGGGCAGAATCGTGGTGCTTCAGCTTGGACGAGTGCTGGAGTAAACTCACACAGAGTGCAAACCACCTCAAAAAATGCTCCTCGCACCTGTAGATAAACACAAATTTTAAAAATGGGCAAGTGCATTTTTCTAAACATAACGTCAGATATAATTCAATACCTCACACTGAACTTAAGGTAGAATTTTATAGTACTGTCAAGTGCAGTTATAGAAATCCAAAGCAGAAAAATAAATATTTAATACTGTTTGCTTTAAGTAATAACACACTATGTGCTTGTAACAGGGGAACATTTCATATATTGCTTTGTTACATATCCATTTCAACCTTGTTAGAAGCAGAGCAGGCTAATTCAATGCCCCTACCTGTGGTGTCTTGTATTTGCTGTACTTCCAGAACTTTCCAGAGGTAACAAGTTGAGCTTGTCGTTGCTCCAGGGCCATCCTGTCATCCTGGGGCAGTAGTAAAAGCAGTCTCTTCACCCCCAGCAGAGAACTGGTCAGCATACGTACATATTTGGCTTCTCTCTCCTCCTCTGTCACACTTCTAAAAAACAGAGAGAAACCTAGTCTCACCAAAGAGTCTGAAAGAATCTATTATCCTTATGCCAACATCGTAACAGGAATAGGCAAAGAAAATATAATAAGCCCAACTGTTAACTTACTGCGGATCGCTCAGTGTGTCTGCAGTTTCCTTTAGCAGAATATCTTGAAGTACCTGTAATGTCATGATAAAATAATCTTGGTTTTAAATTTAGCACATTAGACCACCGTGCACCTCACCCTTATTAAAGCTACCACTACTACTCACGTTAAGGATCTCGTCTTTGCAAAAACTGAGAGCCTCAGGCTGTTTGGCTGGTGAGAAGGCAGCCTGAAAGGCCCGGCATGCTGCAGAGGCTGCAGGTGTGTAGGTGTCACACTGGGACAGAATCCAGTGGCCCATTAAGCTCTTCAGAAAGGGGGCCAAGCTGCGACGCACTTTTAGCACCAGCTGCTCGAAGGCCTGCTGGGTGGCCTCCCTGATACGGCGATCATGGTCCTGATAAAAGAAAAAGAAAATTCACCATATGTGAATACACCTTAAACACAGATATGCTGACGTTTTAATATAAGTTTCCAAGATAAACTCAGAAGTGCTGATGTGACTGAATGAATAATCAAATCACACTAAAATATGTCAAATTAAATTTCATCTATTCTGATTCTAAATCAAATTGGGAGATCAGCAGCGATATCAAGCCCATGTCCATAATGTTAAAAAAAACAAGGTGACACAGAAGCAAAAGAACACAAGTAAATAATTTCATGAACATGTGGTGATGGCCAGCTCACCACTGATATCTTGCAGTAAATCCTCGGCCAGAATGGTAGGACCCCTTTAACATCTTCAGCATCCCGCTCCTGACACATGGACCCAAAGTCCTGCACAGCCTGAACACAGTGTACAATAGATCAATATAAACACACGTCGACCATAAAAAACTGTCTACGTGATTTCAGCAGATCTAATGAGATTTGCACCCCTTCAGAAGACAAAAGCTGAGGTTAAAACTCACCTTCAGTCTAGTGACTCCATCTCTTTTGGAAAGTTTCCTGAGCACTAGGCGGAAATCTGCATCCACCAGACAGTCTATCTCCTCTGCGCCGTGCACAGCTGGAACGTAGCTCAACTCCGAAGTCACCGTGGAATCAAAGCCCACAAAGCCCGGGATGACACCACCTTCCCGGGCCAACAACTCAGCAGCCCGGCCGCTACTGGACGGCTGGTATTGGGACACAAACGCGTCGTTACAAAGAATATTCAAATAATCGCCACTTTAGACAGGAAAGTGATTAGTTATGAAAGGGCTGGTACAGTCACGCGTAAGTCATCGTTAGCGGCTAACGTTATCGTTAAGTTAAACGTTTAGCTTGTACTCGGGTTGTTGTCGCTGGCCGTGTTAATTTAACACCGAATATTAGATTAATGTGTACTCACCCGGACATTTCCTTTAGTTCGTTGTTTATTCTTACCCCCCATAAGTATGAATCAACATTTAAAGTTACAGTTTCCAATGGTAACGTAGTAGTCGCTTGTGTTACTGGAGTTTACAGTAAGAGACCATGCAGTTCCGGTACAAACTACTTCCTGTATGCAGCTTTCAAAATAAAGCGGCATCCGGCATCACCCACTAACCTGCGAAACATTAGGCTCGCAGCAACGACTACAAGTGATCCGTGCCCGATCTGACTCATCTGAGTCACACATGCGCAGGAACCGACTGCGCATGTATGATTCACATCGGGCAGGGCAGGGATTTTTTACAGTCTATGGGACTCACATCGGGTGATGACAGACAGCGCTGTAAGAATCTGTAAGAAAGACTTGATTTTGGGAAGATTGAACGAAGGGAAATAACTGCTCCGCTATGCTACCAAAATCAGAGACATAGAAATAAGAAAGCTGCATCTGTAAAGTTATTTTCTTTTGGTTGTTACTTTGTTGTTTAAATGACGTTGTGTTCTGTGTTTGTAAGGTTTATAATAATGTAGTACTTGTGACTGTAAACAAGACCGCACAAAAAATGCTCCATCTCTGTCATATTTCAATCTGGCAGATGTATATATGGGCGCGATACATGTTTCCTTTTGGTTGAGTTATTTCAAGGTAAAACCTGTTGCATCTAAGTGTCACACGGGCAACACCAAGAGCATCCACAGATCCCAAGAACTGAAAAGTGTTTGGACTTCACGCAGCTTTCGTTGACCCCATCCAGACACACGCAGCGGACAGTTCAATCCGAACCAGCCTAATATACGGTTGTGAGCATAAACATCAGAAACATAAACAATAACATAGATGTCATAAACATGAATAATAACACAGACATAAGCAAACACCAGACAAAAAAAGTAAGAAATAAACAAGATAAATATATGTTGATTTAAAAAGGGGCATGATTAAAATGAGGTCTTGGATTTATTTTATTTCATTTTCATCAATAAATTCTCAAATGTACTGATTTATATATGTAACTCTACATTTATTCATGTCTAGCCTCTACATTTTTACAGAGCCCTTAACATGCAGGGGTTATCTTTTTAACAATTTTTGTACCCTACCTACTACTACATTTACTATAATTTCTGTACACCAAACTTGGTTGTCCTTATTGCCAGGGGTCATGAGTATGGGTACATGCTTCTACTTTGAATGTGAAATCACTCACTTCCGTTATTGAGCTCTTCTTTTTTGTCCATTTGCAGTATGTTAAAAACACTATTAACTCACCATTGCCCTCTAGCAACACATGCAGACACTGCTGTGCTGTAAATGATTATTGGTCAGATGAGGAGAAGTATATTTTGACCTGAGGGTGATGCAAGAGTAAAGCTGTTGAAATTCCCTCTCGATAGTATGAATGTTGTCAGTAACAAACTACTCATTAAATTTTTGGGGGAAATATAGTGGGAAATATAGTATAATACAGTAGTGTACAGTATAGTATAGTGCAGAATAGTATAGTAAAAAAGAGACTTTGCCTCTAAAAACAAAACATTAATAACACTGAAAGATAGATACTTGATATTAATCTTTGAAGCTTGAAGCATATTAGTTTCAGATAAACTTTAATACATTTTTCCACAGAAGGAGGCTCGCTCCTGTTTCCAGGAGATTGGATCGTATTTACGGTCGTCAGAGAGCCCCTATCAATATGTGGGAGACTCCAGTAACAGTGAAAAACTGACACTTTCATGAATTTGTAAAAAAACCAAAAAAACGGACACAACGGACAGGATGTAAAAAGAGGACATATCCAGGGAAAAGAGGACCTTTGGTCACCCTAATTTATGAGTCATTTCAATCCACAATCACACATCAACAAAGCATCACACTGCCCAGTCTCTGCAACATGCCTGCTTTACACTGCTACCTTGCTGAATGACATTAAAATGTATTTGTTTGTTTTTTGTTTCGTTTTCAAACACTTTTGCAATGTTAGAAGGCATGACAGAGTCAAGGAAGACAGTGAATGTACACGGTGTACTTTGCATTTTCTTTGCATTGTTACAGATTTTGGATTTCACAATGCAAGCACGCAAATTACAAGAATTTATCTGAACTTATCTTTGTGAAACTGTGGTAGCAACACCTGCATTATCTTGTGCAGCATTATTAGAAATCAGTTGTCATTTAGTCAAGCTACACAGAAATGCTGCAAGTGAATGCCTGTATAGACTGTATGTGTGCTGTGCCCTCTATTATCAGTGGTTCTCTGTATGGTGAAGAAATGTCTGCTGTGACTATCTGCATATGCAAAGTTGTTCAGAGTCAGCTACAGCATGTTTTTCCCATTTTATGGTCTGTTTTGTGATAAGTGTGACTGTTTGACATTTCACAAGACAAACCAGAAAAACTCTGAGAAATCAGTTTTTCCTCCCATTTAGTGATTAATCATTAATAGCCCCCAGGACAAGTCGAGAGCCTCTACCCTGGATTAAGATCAAATACCTAAACACTGCCTTTTTTTGTTTTTTTGTGAAAACCCAACATAAAAAAAAATCCTCTGCATCAAAATCATGTAAGATCTCTGAACAGGCACAAACAAGACATGAACTAGGAATCAAAAAATATATTTTAATATAAACAAACTGACAGGTTAAATAACTGCCAGATAAGAGATGTGTACAAGATGCAGAATTCAAATATTTTATAGTTCAATTGTATGCAGTCATTTCACATCTGGAATAAAGAATGGTGTAATATGCATTTAGAAATGTTACATGGATCACAGAAGTAATCACCATACTGATCTCTTGAACTTCAGAACCATTGTGATTTTTTTCCAATTAAGAGATGCAACACACACTTTTCAGAGAACATGAAAGATTTAAGGCACAAAAAAATCTTTTTTGGCATTCATCCTTATGTCTCAGAGTCAAAAACAAAAGCAGTGATATGTGCTTTTTATTCACAGAAACACATCTTGTGTATGGCACCAAATATCTCTGTAAACTGCATTTCAATAAATGTGGGTTATATTTTATATTTTATGAGCTCAAACCACAAAAACCATTAAAAAAATCTTTGTTTGGGCAAGTTTGGCCTTAAAATTAAAATAAAGTAATTTATCCCTTCCTGAGAAGGTTGTGAAAGAGATGGACCTGGTTAAATTTAGCAGTATTACTTTTTAAAATTACAGTAACTATATATTTTGTGATTCAAAGCTTTGAAGGCCATTTGTGAATAATCCAGACTTTACACCAAATGAAGCTACAAACATTGTCACCCATCCACTGTCAGTTGAATCCAGGAAGTTTATCACATTTTAAAGTCTGAACTCTAGCAACTGTACAATGATTTAACTCACAGAATACATTTGTAAACATGAGGCTGTCTCTACACTCTGGAGCCTCTGAAAGACCTGTAGTAATATGGTTTTTTTTCTGTAATCCAGAAGAGGAAAACGATCTGACTGAAACCATGTGTGAAACTTTCAGGATATTCTGATCACAATAATTCAATAGAAAGTCTGCAGAACTCCTTAACTAAATAGCAAATGAGTCTAAATTAGTCAACACCAGATTTGAGAAATGCACAAAGTATGAAAAACGCTTCTTATTTAGGTTCCCATTAACTCTCTCATCAAGCGCTGACCAAATCATCTTTTTAACCTGAAACATAACGTATGAATGTTTCTTATACAACATGAACATTTTCATACTTTTAAAATATGCCAACTTGTTAATAAAAATACAGTGAGAAATGTGATTTACAACCTGGAGGCAGTAAATGCAATTTTTATAGTCATCACATTAAAGCACTGCTTGTAAATGCATTCTCCTATCTCCCAATAATCTGTTTTGTATGCATGTAAATTAGGTCTCCATGTGGTTTCTGCAATAAAAAACCAGGACAGAAGAATCAGATGTCATATTCCTTTGCTGTATTTACTGCTCGTTACTGTGTATTCAAGGTGAAACTGTGCATGAGTTCTTTTATCCCATGAAGTAGTGCCATCCAAAAACCTCCAATCCGAGTCCAGAGAGAAAAAAACTCATTGCATTTAATGTCACTGAATTTGTGAAATAAACTGTTTACTTACCACCTCTTCTTTTTACATCATAAATCTTAATACACCTGTCATTGTCTACTACAGACTAAAATATTGATAAGATTACACAATTCAAGCTCTC
>JANJYQ010209174.1:9307-21280 GCA_024605255.1 Rastrelliger kanagurta | reverse complement strand
GCTGCTGATCTCAGAGAGGGATCAGAGGAGACCACCATCACATAACGAACAAAATCATCATCATCCTCTTCATCCTCGTGGCTCCCGTGAATGTCTGCAGTAACTACTGAATTTTCTGCTGCCTGGTGGCTGCAGGATGGAGAGGAACTGAACAAAGGATGTTCCGTTGGCCCCACTTCTCCATCAGGGTCCTCCTCAGGGAAGCTGGTGTTAATATAGATGATATCATCTCTGCTGCAGGACTCTGGAAGCTTTTCTGTGATTTTTTCCAACATTTCACGCAATTGTGGAAAAAATGGTCGGTCCAGAGGATCAGCCCTCCAGCAGCTGAACATAATCTCGTATCTAAAGTCACAAGTAAATAAACAAATCTGATTAATTTCTATACTTTTTTAAAGAGCCTACACCTTGTTTTGGAAAGCCTTTTTAAACATAATCCATCTGCTACTTACACTACAGATGGCAGTGATGAGCATATGATTTCAGTTTTATTCCGATGTATTAGATTAAACAAAGACAACTGAAAAAATATGCACCCTTCATATAAGTTCTAGTTAGTATCATCAGGAGTACACTACATATCATATAAGAGCTATAAATGTCATAAGAGACATAAAATGTGAAAAAAAAATCATTTTCTGTTTTGTTTTTGGAAAGCTGATTGATGCATCTGACAACATTTTAAGCCCAAAAAATTCCAGTTTTTAAAATGCATGAGAAGCTTGTCTTTTCACTTCCCAAATATCAACATTCACATGCTTCATTCCTTCTGCATATTTTAGAAGAACAAACTACAACCATTAAACATCTGTGCAGAAAATACTTACAGTTCATCCAAACAGTTTTGTGGCTGCTTCAGTCTGTGTCCTTCAAGAAGGTAGTCATAAATCTCATGGTTTTGGACACCAGGGTATGGCGTCATTCCTCGTGTGGCAATTTCCCACATGGTAACACCAAATGCCCACTGCATGACATAGAATATTAACTTCAGATAATATGTCATTTTGTACACAATACACAGTGTGTAGAAAACTGCCTTTCCTCTCTGCTATATATGTTTCTGGATTGATATGGACCCTCAAACTATGCTGATTTTCTTAAATGTCATAACATGATTTGATTTGCCTCTTTGGTTTCAAATTTAAATTCTAGATTTGATATTTATGTTACAGCATGGGGATGACATAATCGTCCAAATAATTCAATAATTAATGTATATAAATTCTTACTTTTGCTATTTATACAAGAGATATCTTGTTTTTCATTTGACAACAAAAGACAATATTTGAATTAAGAAGAGAAAACTGACCTCACCCTGTCAATTAAAAACAAAATCATCACCACACACTAAAACAAAAAGTGTGAAGATGTGTATGTGTGACACTTTCAGATGCTTGAATAACATAAACACAGTGATGAAAACATGGGAACAGATGGAAGTGCTTACCACATCACTCTTTACAGTAAAAACTCTGTCAGCAAGACTCTCTACTGCAATCCATTTTACTGGCATTTTGGCTATTCTGCCCTGTCGGTAATAATCTCCACTGTAAATCTTCTTAGATAACCCAAAGTCTGCTACACACACTGTCATGTCATCTCTCAGCCTGTGTGAGAAATAAATCAACAGTCAGAGCACATAAGTGACAAGGCATTAAATCTACACACAGTGTCAAATTCATTTGGTGCCTCGTCAGAAAGAAACTAATAAGACATTTTACATTTAAAGGTCATTGCACTTGCCAATATGGTCACAAAATACAACAAACACAAGTACATTCTACAAAATGAACTCCCAACATAAATCAGGGGAAAATAACCTACATGCAGTTACGAGCAGCTAGGTCACGATGCAGAAAGTTACGACCACTGAGATACTCCATTCCCATAGCAATGTCAACCATAAACTTCAGGAGTGTCTGAGTGGGCAAAAACTGTGAAGACACAAGCAATCAGGAGGACAAGCCAAGTTTATATTGTTATGTCTGCTAAAATTGCTTAAGACAACACTGTTTTAGTTTTTTGTGATTTCTTACCATTGGACTCTCTCCCAGGCGAGAGCGCAGCAGGAAGCTATGCAGATCTCCATATTTCATGAAGGGTAGGATGACCATGGGCTTGGGAAAATGCTCTGCTCCCACTTCCAGGCACACACCTAAAGGCAAACCATAAATATAGACAGATACACAGAGCCTAAGAATGCATAAATGAGGGGGTGGCAAGTTTGTATAATGCAGGTTAGAGGTATTAAATCAGTTGTACCAAGCAGTTTGATGACATTTGGGTGGTTGAAATCTTTCATGCAGGCTGCTTCATTCAGGAACTCTTCTATTTCCCTTTGAGAAAAGCTCTCCACTGTTAAAAGAACAACAGGAATGTTAAATATTTGCCATTAATACTTCCTGTATCATTTAAGGATTATTAAACTATTTGAATAAAGAAAGACTAACATTTCATTGTCTTCACAGCAACTTTTTCTGATGTTCCATCTGGTTGTCTTAAATGTCCCTCCACCACAGAACCAAATTCACCTGTAAAGAAATAAAGCTGAATCATTTATCACAATATGTAGAATTGTCTGTACTATTATAGACATATTTGTGTGAACATTCCTTATTCCCTAAAATGAAACAGTTTGCTTACCCTCTCCAAGAATCTTTCCTATGGAGAGCAAACACCTCATAACCATCACATCCTGGAGTTTGGCCTGGAGTTCATCACTGATACCAAGGTTCCCAACTGCACACAAAAGTCATTGATCTTACTGTTTATTTGGATTAATGTACTGGTGACAGGATGTGATTATGAATGAAATTAATACATTAATACTATGACATTTTTTAACATACGTGTGACTCCTATGGCTGATCGATTGTAGGTTCTCTGGGGTTTGTACTGCACAATCGGTTGCACCTTTTCTTCACCTCCAAAAATCAGCCTGCAGGGGGAGACAGGGACAAAGAAAAAAGAGGCAATGTTGATCAGTGAGGTATTCCCCTAACTATTATTGTTACAGCCTAGTAATAATATAAACACGTGCAAAAAATTCAACTAAAAAGATGGCTGTGGAGAGGAAACAGTCTGAGTGGTTTCTTTCCTGACTTTGGGGTCATATTCTGTTTTTCTGTATGAACAGCAGTGCGTGACACATTCCTTTCGGTATCCTGAGTGGCAAGACTGAGTCAGAGGCTTCATAATGATGAATTCCAGAGAATCAACAGCTGGCTGTTGTGCGCCTCTCCAGCTGCACAGTTATTACTTGCATCAGGTGCAGACAGTGGTGATTAAGAGGAAGGAAAGGCAGTTTATATACACAGCCTGGAAGCATTCAATTTTTAACGTCTTACTACAGCTCAGTACTGAAGATAAATTACTCAACAGTCTCAGAAGCCAGTGCAGAGTAATCTATTGGACACCTTTAAATCTGTTCTGTCTTCAAATCAAAGCAAACAGGACAAACAAATGGATGATAAACACAGTACTTAGCAGCTATTTAAAAGATAAGGCAATCAAACTTGGAACAAGCTTAGCAATTACATCAAGTTTGTGTTTGCAGAACAGTGTCAGCATACCTAAACCAAGAGTCAGAAGTTCTGTTATGTACACAGATAGCCCCCCAGAGGATAAGCAGCAGAAGACAGAAGCCACACACCACACCCAGCACAATGTATACAGACTCTGGGACCCCGGTGTCAGGGCTGGATGAAGGGGATGGGACATATTCTGATGAGAGAGAACAAATGATAAACACGTTTAGGAAAAATAATAACCATATAATAACAATCATAGCAATATTAAAAATCTAGTTTTCACAATATTTTTTCTGAATTATACAACCACTGAAAATGATTGTATCTTTCAGGCAAGTTACTACAGTTATTGTAGCAGTATATGTAAGTTTATTTTGTTTTTGATTCCAAAATGACTAATATAGCATTGCTCAGCTGTTAGAAGGGATCCTTATATGCAATATATTGTCAACAACAATGTGTCAGCAAATCTTTTCTTACAATACAAATGACTGGAGACTAAATCTACAAACCTTCTTCTGTGCATTTTTTTAAATGACAGTAATATGAAGCTTCTGCTATCTATATTCGTCAAATCAAGTGAAAATCTTTCAGTTTTACAATTGTTTTCGTGTCAAACTTCCTTTTTTTGTTATAACAGCAATCAACAACAGTGTCACAGGAAAAATAGAATAATTTAAGACCAGAAAGACTGTAATTGTGGCAAATAATCACTTAAATTAATATGACTAACTCTGACTGCTGGAGCCTTAGAAAAGATGTTCTTTAAAAGAGTGCAAAGCTGAAACTGTAGCAGAAAGCTTGTTATTGTTTTTTTTAATATCATTATTCAGTTCTTTAATATTGCCTTCCTGCCTTGTAACACAACATCCGACAAACTCTATGTCCCCAGTTTGTATCACTGGCTCACAGATTTTTTTGTAGTCTTCAAGCTAAGGTAAGACTGACCATATCACTATGACATTATCATTATTTTTTTCATTTGAAATTGTCCTGCACACAGAAGACATTATATAGCAGTTCACATACTGAGAAGTTTTCCGTATTATAAAAGACAGTTTAATCAAAGCTGTCCATACTTATCCTGCAATGTCAAGTTGTGTCCATTCTACCTTAAAAAAAGTGTAAACCCTCTTCAGGTATTTACTTATTATTGTTAAGTTAACAGTTTCTAGATGATGGAATGAATCAATAGAGCAGCTTACTGTCCTCTGGCACAAACAGCCAGACTCGTGGGCTGACCATGCCGCTCCCTGCTTGTGTGCATGCGGCCACCTCCACACTGTAGCTTGTGTTGAATTCCTGCACTGGTACAAAGGCTGTGGTGGCGGAACTGTGGAACTGAACAACACACAACAATAGACATTTAAATCATTGTGCCAAAAACACAATTTGATTTCTCTTTGCAATAATCTTTTTAAGGTAATTATTACGCTTGTAGAGATAAAGTCACACTAGTTAGATTAACATAAGTCATGTTTTAATGGTACAATAAGTTATGTCATTAAGTTTATGGGGACATACTGTTAGAACAGCATGTTTAAGAACATATTGTACATTTGTGCAATATCTTAAATCCACCTCAGCAACTTTGCAGGATATCATGTTCTTTTTGTTCCCTATTTTCTCCTTTCCAATTAATACACAGTAACAAACAAGAAATGGAAAAAAGTCCCTTCTTACAGTAAGAAGCATTTTTGGAATGAAGGAACTGTCCACTAGTGAGTACCATATCTATTGAAACTTTACAAAAAAAAAGAGAAGAAAAACACTTTCGGGAGCACATGCTATCGTGGACATGTGACTGACGGCGTTGTATTTCACAACACCAAACAGCAACATCTGGGGTTCCTCTCATTTTCCAATGTGCTGACAGACAGACTGCAAATGCTGAACCCATGATTAATGCTCTACTACGTGTCTGTGGCACTAAACAGAGCATTATGAGGCAATAACAATGAGCATGCAAGAAATTTTAGAGAACCTAAGAGTGCATCACAAATTCTACCAGGAAACCAGAATGAGGATTATAGATCACACCAATATATGACCAAGTAATAGTAACAACATTAGTGCTGTTTTATAGGGGCTGATGAGTTTGATGATTAAACATGTTGCCCTTACACACATTTCCAGTTACTGCTTCTATTACAAAGCCTTTGTCTGTCATGACATCATAAACTGACTGGACAACCCATAAAGGCTTATTTGGGCCAACGGTACATATCCAGTTGTATTCATATTCTATTCACTCTGTGATGAGTCAAGACCACATGGCGAACAAAGAAAAACACTGGTTGCCAGATTTCACACCATCAGCTTCCTTGAACTTGACCAGAGTCAGGAAAGACAGGAAACACACTATTGTACTAGGGAGCACGAATACAGTATGACTACACACAAACTCCATCATGGAATAATGCACCGGATATTTTGTAAACCAGTGTTTGCTGTTAATTATAACTTATTTCATAGAAAGAGTGTATCTAAAAAAGTTGCTGTTCTTGGAAAAAACTTTTTCTTTGTTTTTAACTCTTGGGACAAGTGGAAAAATTCTCTATATAGATAATAGGGAATAGTGGAGAAGCTGACCTTTGCTTCTGTAGACAGGAAGGAACAATCATATATCCTCAATATCTCATACTCGTTCTTTTCATATTTGTCATACATTAGTCACAAATATGCACAACAGCTTTTTTTTTTTACTTTTTTACTTACTTACTATTAAAAAATATTTTCCCCATATATATATATATATATATTAAAGAGACAGCAGTTCAACTGTGTAACATGTGAAGCAATTCTATTGGAATCCCAGAATACAAATATAGAGCTGTAAATTAATGAATGTCTCCTTTAAAATCACTTACAGCTATATACATGTAAGAATTCAATGTGACATTATTCACAAAAGAAATGGTAACACTGAAAACAAAAGGCTAAAATACAAGGCCAAAACACTGATGACACTGATGAGCTCACCTTGTTCGTTTTTGTCCCATGTCTGACAACGACATCATAACCCTGCAGGATACCGTTTATCTTGTCATCTGGAGGGGGCTTCCATCTGATCACCAGCACCGACTCATTCAGGTGTACAGTGACATTTCGAGGATAAACTGATGGCACTGAAAATGGAAAACAGAGGGATTACCACATCACTCAATACAACCTCAAAAAGACTTCATAGAAAATTCCTATAAAACAGAAACGGAAAAAAAGAAAATGAGAGTCCCTCTCTATTGAAATCTTTGATTATGCTCCGGTATGTAGTCATTTCCTGGCATAGTACATCAAATCTTTCAACCAAAATATCCCCCACAGTGACTTTAGGAAGGAAATTGGATGCAACTCCACCCAGTAAAAACTTTGTGTTTTCTCAGTCAGACCACTCCCATTTCCTATTTGACCCTTTAGGAAAGAAAAGCTTACTGGATACACATTTTTTTATGAAGGCAACTTGCCATGAGCAGAGGTAGTTGTGTAACTTCCACAAATTCCAGTTATTGCATGCTGCTGCTACAAGAAGGCTTACATTAAGTACATTTTGGATGGAAATCACCCGACTAATTATATAGTGCAACATTCTAGAGCCCTAACCAGGAATCATTTATGATGATGAAGGACACAGGAGCATAACACAGAGGTTCTGGAAAACAAATACACAAGGTGGTTTTGAATGTAAATATAGCCTCACATCTATGGAAATTCAGAAAATTCAGAATTCAAAATGCTGGGATGGATTTTGGATCATTTTCCCCCTCTTTACAGCCATGTGTGTACCACTAAGGCACCTTAGATCTGCCACAATTGTCAACCACCGACAAAATTCAACCCCCTAATTTGTTCCAATGTCCCTGAAGCACACTACACACATACCTCCCTCTGTAGTGTTACTCTGGATCCACATCGAGACAGGAGAGGTGCCCACTTCATTACTGCAGGAAACACTCATGTTGTACCACATCATTGCTTGCAGCCCAGAGACTTCAGACTGGAACGGTGGTACTGTGACATTCATGAATCTGGTGTTTGTCACCTCTCCTTTCCTCCTACTCACCTCTTTCACCTTAGACAGCATAAAAAGAACATGTAAGATTGATCTGAGGTAATTTAAACAGAAATGCTGCTTGTATGGATATGGAACTTACCCTGATGTGGCATTTGGTGAGTGGAGAGAAGCCATCATGTCCTGGGATCCAGCTCAAAATCAATTTACTGGACTGCCTCTCAATCACAGTAACATTAGACACAGGACTGGGAAGCACTGTAAAATGCAATATGGTCAGTTTGCACAGCATGGAAATCTGAAGGAATTTCAACAGAATTTAACAGTCCCAAAAGCGCCCACTTGTACCTTTGATGTTGATTTTTGCTTCTCTGGAGGTGGCAATTCCTTTTGAGTTGCGAGCTTCACAGCTGAACAGTGTGTACTTGTCCACACCTGCATTTGACACATTGTATAGACACACATTCAGATGAACCTCAACTTAAGTTTTACTTTTTTTCAATCCTGGAAAGTATGTTGTTAAGTAGAAGTTAATAAGACATATTCTTGACAAGTTTATTTTGGTACAAATTAGCTGGTTTACTGTGTTAAAGTTGAATCAGGGTTAAAAGTGCAATGTCAACCTGACTGGGGAAGTGAAAATGAGGAGAGAATGACAAATTACACAAAACAGACATTTAGGATGACCCGCTCTTCCATTATTTCTCAAAAGTTCACATGCCAGTGCTTCATGCGGTAAGCTCTAATTTTCCAGTGTTACAGTATGTACTGCGGTAACAATTCTTTTGCTGGATCGCTTTTCCTGGTCATACAATTACCATCTTTCAACAGCCACAGATCTGCTCAGTTAGCATAGGACTTAGGACAGCTGCTAAATAATGTCCCTTTTGTGCTCTGTTTTCCAGTGTCGCTATCTCAGAACCATTTCCACAAAGCTAATCACAAAGCAGCCTGAGAGAGATGACTGGAACCGACTTGGGATGTTTTGTTTACATTCTGCAGAATATCTTCACCTCATTACACGTACCGCAAGCCTCACTTCAAACTTAATGGCATACACATGGTTAAGGTATGGCTGAGTAAGTTTGACTTAGGCACATAGAAACTGATCATGCTCATGTAATTACAGCAAAGAACAAGAATGCCACAGCCTCCTTTTTTCCTTAAAGTGATACTCCAAAAATCTATGTACAAAGATCATTGCATACAGGTTGTGTTAAAATCACTCCAGTGACAATGGATTTGCAGTGATGACAAGTTTTTTCATGGCAAAAACATAGAAATAACAGAGTGAAACAAAATGTCAGTAGAAAATTACTAATGTTAAACTTTCTTATTGAATGTCTGTGGGAATGAGGGTCTATTTCTTCTTTCCTATGAACAGTTTAGAGAACTAACTTGTTTTCTTTGCTTTCTCTTCAGCATCTGTTTGTGTGTCTGGTGTCAGTCTGTGCAATGAGACCCTCCTCTTCAGCCTCTGCTTGTTCCTTTTTCAGATGGTCCAGCTTGGTAGACTTCCTTTCTGGTATTTTTTTTTTTTTTCAGTTGGGAGGTTGATGAATGTATGGAATGTTATCTCCACCGTTGTGCCTGCAGTGACGCTTACAGAGGGTTTAAAATCATTTGAGGGCTCTGATGCATCAGGCCGCCAAGGAAGTCTTTAGATCCTCCTCAAGCCCCTCCCTGGGGGCAGAGCTTCACTCAGCGTGAAATTAAAGTATGATTGTTGATGCTATTATATTATAGTTTCATTGAGTGGTTGTGTGCTTAAAATCAAAACATATACCCAAACCAGAAATGCTGAGTCCAGTTCTTGTATTAATGGAAAACTCCAAAGTCCAAATGTAAACCAAAGGGCTGCCTCACTACTAAAATCCAAAGCACATGATTAACACTACAATAATTCTGCCAGCTGTTTTATACAGTAAAATTTTTAAACAGAAAAATAGCTGTAGTAATAGCTCAAAGTAAAGTTACGGTACTGCAGTGTATGTGTTTACTTTCTCACTTAAGCCTGTCAACTATTGGCAAGACTTAAAAGATAAATCATCAGAATGCTGTTTGTTTATATTGCTGTATTGCTTTAGTTGTTGTAATACTCAGGCATCTATGGGATGCAGACTTCTGTCTTGTGCTATTAAAAATGATTGCATAAACAACAACATAGATAGCTGAGCAGTATCATCTGCTATGCCATATTTACTCTTTTTTCTTTAGATGACAGACTGCAGCCGACAGCAGACGCTCTGTGACTCACTGCTACACAACTGCACTGTGACTGCGAGTGTACTGAGACTGTGCGAGTGGTACTGTCTCGTTATTACAGTCATGAATATGGACATAACTACTGCACGGTGATCCGGATCACCCCAAAGTCTATAACTTTTCGAGTTGTGTTGCTAACAGACAGACAAACAAACCCCAGGGAAAACATAACCTCCTTGGTGGAGGTAATAATAATGCACTGTATCATACCACAGACGCTTGTTTTTTTAATATATTTTTTGTCTTTAATTTAGTCTGTATATTGTATATTGTCTGTAAATAATATCCATATTGTCTGTATATTGTGCATTGCATGATCAACACAATGACTGCAACCAAATTCCTTGTGTGGTTTAACATACCGTACTTAGCCAATTAACTGGTTCTGACTGCAAACTCCACCCTCTACCCCAGTCACATTCTACAGAGTAGAATTACCATGGTAATATTACTAGGCTCTGAAGTGCAAACTTGCCTCCTTTCTCCTCATCATCCAGGTAGTAAAGGCATAAATCCACCTCTGAGTACCCTGCTGATAAAGGTCTGCATGCATTTATGGGTTAAAAGCACACATTCTTTTAAAGTCATATATTTCACGGGTAAAGGAAAATGAATCATGGCCCAAGCACTGATATTTCTGCTTTCACTTTACGTGGCAAAATAAATCAAAAGAAAAAGCAACAACACAGTAGAAAAAAACAGTCTGGTTGGAAACTCAGATGGAAACACCATGTTGGAGGGAATTCGGTAAATGCAGGGAAGTGAGTGGTTGATGCAACCAAATGCAAAATGTGGAAGTGCTGCAGTGTGGACCCAGCAGCCTGTAATTATCAGGCCTGGGAGCACTCCATCTAACTGAGCTGCTTGAGATGTCTATGTTATTTTTCCAGTTTTATATTCCGGCAGCAAATATAGTCATGAAGCACTCGATCAGATTACATCTTGGCCTAAACTTTTCAGTCTCTTTTACTCTGCACCATATTTCATTCACTTATTTTGGGTTTTCAAATCTGTAGCTCTGTAGCATATCATGATGTTACACACAGAATGATTGTCATGGTCCAAACTTTACTATTAAATGTAATCATTCTCATCTGTAAATTATGATTTCAAACAAACTAAATAATAAGTACATGCAAATGACTTTCTCTTAAATAAAATCAAAACATAATTAACCAACAACCTCACTTCCATGATATCATGGAGCCTTCAGAGAAAAAGGGAAGCCTATACTTATATTAGGTAAATACATGCACAAGAGTGGGTTTACACTGTTTTGTTGTGCCAATGTTTGGTCCTGCAGAGAGCTCTGGTAGTCTGCAGCCTGCCAGCCTCTGTGAACAGCCCCTCCCTGCAGGGTAGTGGGCAGTCCTGTGAATGAGGTCTTTGTCCTTGGAGCCAACCCCCGACCAAACTCTCTATGCAGCCCCCCATCCCCTCACTGCCGGGCCCTTGCACACACTGGACCATAGCACAGCTCTGAACCTTTAACCCCTTCAGCTTCTGGCTGTATCACCACTCACAGCCTGCTTGAGTTCTGAGCCTGCGGCAAGCTGAAAACGAGCATTTAGACTATACAGAGAAGTATCATTATGCTTCTACTGACAAATATTTGTCTTCAAAGGCCATTTAAGGCCATAAAGGCACATTGAATTCATTAGCTTGAACAGCGTGAATAGCTGATTTTAGCTCTGGGAAGCTTTGATGGGCTTTGTTTCTTTACTATTTTCTAACCTTTTTTTTCTGACCAAACAGTTAAGTTATTATTTGCAAACATAAAGTAATATGCATGTGTGTCTTGTAATATGTGGGATGAATCACATTAATTTTATGAGATGAAAATAAAAATGAATTAATTAATAGTTCATTACAACAAGTGCTTTCATTTCCAGTTTAGTTATTTCCCTGGTGTCACATTGTTTACTGTATACAGATAGCAGAGTGGTTTTACACAAATGATTGACCATGCATGAATGACCGCTGTTAAGCTGTCAGAGGTACCACAGAAGGCCCATGTGACATTGACCTTGCTGATATATCTCATTGTAGCAAGCATGGTACAGATGCTGAGGCAGCAGGGATGAGGCAGAATAGAAACCACCAACATACTGATGCTAGCTGACTAAGGACCAACTCCACACTTTCTCTCCACTATCAAAAAGCCAAACA
>JANJYQ010208898.1:7128-19578 GCA_024605255.1 Rastrelliger kanagurta | reverse complement strand
CACACACACACACACACACACACACACACACACACACACACACACACACACACACGGATCAAACAGATGCCATTTAAGAAAGCCCCAAACATTCTGCTATGGTATCACTTAACTGGCAGAGCTCTTTTCATCTCTTTATTTTAAGACAAGAGTATACAGACAGTGTTTGTACTGTGTCCCCTCCGATAAAACACAGTCTTTGCATTCCTTATGAAATGTATCTGTTGAGATTTGGGAGGGGTGGGCGCCAGGTGTTGGGTTACATCAAATCAGAAGGCCCTCCTTCCTCTATCTGAGGAGGACAGAATCAAGTTGCCCAGAAACAGAGGAAGCTGGACCGGTAGTCAGGTCGTGTAGCTTTCATAATAACAGCAGAAAAGTTTGATTCATGTCACAAGTAAATTAAAGCGCATCGACCTACAAGTACAAAAATGCTGGAATAAAACTTGTATGGTAGTATTCTTTCAATTAGGCCACTTAATAAAACAAATGCAACATTTAAATAATTTCTTCATTTGCATTTCACATTTGGCAGATGATTTTTATCCAAAATAAAATATTTGAGTTGATCATCTAAATGTGTTGTGTGTTATTATAGTACATTTTAAAATATGTTGATTTCCGTCTGCTTGCTTGTTTTTGAATATCTTAGCATTCAAATACAGTTTGACCAGCTTTTCTTGAAAGTTACAATATATTTACATGGTTATTAAAACTCCAGTGATCAGACCATGCGAAGATGACACTGGGATTAACTATTAGTTCGAGCCTATATATTAATAAATATTTTGTTTCTGGAGTTTAAATCTTTAAAGCTATTTGGCATTTTCATTAAATTTATCCCAACATAAGATCCTTAAAATTGTTTCTAACTACTGGACTTAATTTGATTTATTGTCCCTTTTAATGAAAACGCACTAATTGCAGTTTATTTTGAAGGTGCTGACCGGAATCCATATCTTCCGTACCGACAGAAACTTGACCGTAGTGAAGAAGAGAGAGTGAGGGCTGTTCAGCGGTGGAGCCTCCAGCCCGGAGCGCACGCATGTTCAGTGGACTCGTATGGTGTGAAGCCCCAGATGAGGGATTCAGACGTCCGGGAATGACAGCCGCTGTCACCGGGAGTGACAGCTTTCACTCTGAACTACTCCACTGAAACCTACCAGCTGACACACAACACTGATCCGAATCGGATCCAGCCAAACTAGGACTATGCCAGAGATGGAGAAAGGGAGACCACCGGAAAATAAACGCAGCAGGAAACCCGCGCATCCCGTAAAGAGGGAGATAAACCAGGAGATGAAGGTGAGAGTGAGTTTGTGTATAGTGTATATGTTTTTAAGTATGAGATAACTTCTTTACGCACACATCTTCTTACTCAGGGCAGCTAGTTAACTGCGCACATTTCAAAGCTGGTAATAATCAGCCACATACTGTGTTTGTTTTCAATGAATGCACTCCTTGTGTCTTTTATATAAGAGGTCAAAACTTATAAAACATTTCTTTCTGCGAATTTACAAAAAGCAGTGGTCATTTGAAGAGACCCAACTAATGATAACTAATGATTTTGATCACTAAGTGAAATGAAAATGTTCCATACAATCCCACTCTGAGAGACAGGGGTCGTTTTAATTATAGATGTTAGCAATGAAGAGGAGTAGGCTGGTCTTTGCCGTCTAGTGACGCCATGTCAGGCCAGCTGTGGCCGGACGCACACACTGTAATGTCCAGCGGAGATCCAGATGTGCGTCACTTCTTCCCTGCTCCTGCGGTACGCACACTTGCTGTACCACAGAGGCTTGCCCTCATGCCTTCCAAAAGAGAGAGGGCATTTATATTCTTTAAATAGCCTCCCTCAGCCTTACTCTAAGAAACATACTAATATGTGTGAAATCACAAAATACTGAAGGATGCAAAAATGACATCAAACTAAAGAGGTCAAAGATAATAACTGGTCACTTGAGGCGTGTTAAGAATCGCCCCTCTGTTCCCAGATTTAAAGGACAGTCACAGCACAGGGAATAATAAGTTAAATCACAGTAACAGACATGATTCCCTCCCACCATTATGAGCCTATTACTGCATGGAAACTAATCCGTGGATTGTCTGCTTTGTTTGGGTTTGGACACTGGCTATTTGAGACTGTTGACTGTGGTGGTAAGGGATATCCAAGGCTCCTTCAAGCAGGAGCTGAGAAATCTAAAAAGACAAGCAGTTTTTCGGGGGGAGATTCTGGCCTTCTCGTGAGAGAGGAAATGTGCTCTTTTTGTGTAAGTGGTTTGGATTGTAGCGTTTTGATATCCAGGAGAGGTGTAGTGTTACAACTTAACTAATTTTAATCAAAACATGTGAAACGCTATCCTTGCTTGATGTAAGGCTGCCTGGGCTGAATCTCAGGGTCGGCCCCGGTTTGTTGCCTTTGGCTGCAACTCTCTCTGTGGTTTGGGATATGGCTTGTCACTCTCACAAAGCAGATGTTTGTCTGAACTGCCAAAAAGAAACAAAAACAACATTGTGGGAAATGGAGGGGCTGGGTGAAGAAAAAAAAATCTCCCGTCTTTCGTTAACAAGAAAACAGAGAGACTAAATGACCCTGAGCTATGTGCATATGGGAGAGTTGACATGATGTGAAACATTCAAGAATCTGCCAAAAAGGACTTAAATTGTAGTGGAGTAAAATCCTAGAGATGCACACCTTTAAACAAGTCAAATGATGAAATGGCAAAGAAGAGACAGCAAGAAGAAAGACAGACTGAAAGGAAAGCATATTGGTTTCTAACTCAGCTGAGGTCCAGCCCAGTGTTGTCTCTGTAATACATCTGTTTCAACACCACATTCGGACCTACTCCCTCCACGTCAGACCCGAGCGCAGCACCAGACACCGGATACTTAACTTTAATCATCTTTAGGCATATTTAGCTGGATATGATACGACTGCTTGCACTCACCCACACACTCTCCCAGACGCACACACACAGCAGAAAGTGAGCAAGCAAGGGAGAGATCCATTTCTTTGAGGCCCTAGTGCAGAGCAGAGGTCGGAGTGAGGAAAGCAGGGGAAAGAATGTGCAGTCAGTACTACAACACTACAACACCACCACAGCAGACTGGCTGTGCTGGAAAAGGTGAAACCTGAGAGGCAGTGCTGTGTCGGGTGTCAGGGCTGGAAGGTGCTGGGGTGGAGGGGAGGATGGTGAAGATGGGAGGATGGAGGGGTGGGGGGCAGAAGAGAGAAAGAGAGGCAAGNGAGCGGGGCATTTCCGAGAACCGTGGGACCTCGCTGTGGTGTAGGGTGTCCCGCTCTGATTTCTGCCCGTTCCGGATCAAGTTTCTCCTCCAATCCAGTTCTCCCAAAGCCACAGAGAGAGGTGGGTGGATAAAGAGAGAGACCTTTGTGTTTTGTTTTTTTTTTTTTCATCTGGTCGTAATAAAAAAAAAGGGACCACACATCCCATCTGCGGAGAACAGTTTTCTTTTCTCCCTCTTTTTTCCAATTAGAAGAGATAAACAAAGGATGATTCATAGATTTCACACTGGTGTTAGGTTTTAAACCTTTCCGTCTCAGATTTAGCAAGAGTAAACAACTTGAATACATCATGGAAAAAGCGTCATACTGTACTCCACTGTGCCCGTATTCATTTCTCCAACAGGGCTGGGACTGAGAAAGAATCCCTCTCATTGATTCAAAGTAGGAAGGTCTGATTATGTTTAACATAGGATAAAAAGTTCCACCAACAACTCTAAGTTGTACAGTCACAATTTCCCATTTGCAGACAGCTTATGGCTCAGTTACCCTATCTCTTTACATAGAACATTAATCAGAGATTTCTTTTGCTCTTTTTCTCATGCAGACATTTGCAGAAAGCACCATGAATGAACTCCTGGGATGGTACGGCTATGACAAGGTAGATCTAAGAGACTCTGAAGCCAACGAGATCAGAAACTACAGAGAAAGGCGTCAGCATGTGTCAGTGCTAAAAGGTGAGGGCAGGTGCTAACAGTTCACAGTCTTCTTGAATTTATACTACTGTACAGGTTCTGCAGGGTTTTGAGCGAACAATGAGTCACTGTGCAATTTTGTTACACTTACTTTCTCTTGTAGTTGTAACTTCTCAAGTTTCATTCATTCAGATACATCCATTGTTTCTCATCACATTTGTACTAAGAATCAGTGTCAGGCATTGTTACGGGTTCAAAAGGTGTCACGAATCATCAGACTTCCATCCTCACAATATTTGATGTTTATGTTTTTCAGAAAACTCATTGCCAAAACCCAAGAGCCTGGACACCAAAGTCAGTCACTCAGTCCTGGCTATGAAGAGTGGAGCAAGAGAGTCCTCTAGTGTCCCCTCCTCTTCACCCTCCTCTTCCTCAACAAGTTCATCCCTGACTACCCCCAAGGAGCACAAGAGTGCACCTGTCATTGTCCCCCTTATAAAGCCATCAGCAGGTAGCAAACTATGGACCTACAAAAGGTCTTTACAGTATGATCAATTACTTCTTTATAGTATTGCTATGCTATGGCCATTATATGATGTATACAGTGTGTGAAGTGAGCCTCATCTCATTTCCCACATTGATCCAAACATGCCAGAGCCTTTAACCTTTTCATATCAGATTATTGATTATTAATTTGGGTTATGTTTGTCACTTCTACTTCTATATATAGTATCAAAGCTAGAAATGAAATGATTTAACTTGTGTGTTAAGTGAAAACAGATTTTTTTTAATGTAAAAAACAATGATCATTTTGTTAATGACATTGATGTCACACTGCAAGATATTGCAAGTTGCTGAAAGAATATTACTCCTTTGATTAATTCATGGTATCTTATTGTAAGCTTTAGTGCCTTTAAAGTTAGACTAGGACCTATAAATCCATAATATACTGATATTATTCAAACAAATAATGGCAAATAATCGGCTATGAGTCCAGTCTCATTAGTTCTGATAAGATGAAAGAGTTATATAATTGGTCAGTTAAAAAGCAAAACTGTAGCTGTTCACAGATATTCACAAATAATAGTTCTAATATGGCTGTTAAAATCCTATTTAACCAGCTCTCATCTCACCCTTAGACTCTGTCTTAACCCATCAGCCACACACTTCTGGAGCTCTGATGTTGCATCAAAGATGGATAGAAATACCTTTGCAGTTTGTAGTTGTTAATTGCTCTTCACCTCTCTTCTGTTTTTTTCCACTGCAGTGGAGGATGTACAGAATGTACAGATAGTATGTGTTTGGTGCCAGAAGGAAGGTGTAAAACGTTATTCACTATGTATGGGATCAGAGCTCAAGAGCTTCTGCAGTGAGAAATGTTTTGCTGCCTGCAGACGGGCCTATTTCAAACGTAATAAGGTAAGTAATACCAACATTAGTGAAATATTGCAAACTTGTTATACTGGTAATGGATAATTGTTAGAATATAGCTGCAAACAAATTATTTTTAAAATGTTGGAAATCATTCATATATTGTCACATACACAAGCATATGTGTACACACACATATTGTAGAGGTACTGTATACTGACAGTTGAGTTAATGCAAGATGCCATCCTGCATACTCTGAACATTCAGGCTTCAAGTTGTTTCTGGTTTGTAAACTTATTTGTTTTTATTTCTTTATCTTATTTTATTTGCACAAAGCAAGTAATAAAAGCAAAATTATATAAAGGCAAACATAGCAGGGATTGTGCAGAAGACATAGTTTTTCTTTTTTTATTTATATCTACTAATACATCTAAAAAAATGTAACAAACAATTTAGCATCTTTCATTAAGTTACTATTGTTTTATTTCGAAAATTTATAAAATTATATTTTTTGACATTTAGGGAAAGTTTACTCATCTAGATCACTTAGCAGTACACAACAGAATATTATTGGCAGACCAAAGTTTGCTTGTAATGTCATTATATTGGTATCATCAGCGATCAGAATGGGCAATGTGGTATGACATCCAAGCAAAATTATTGTAGTGGCTCAAGAATAGATCCTTGAGGCACTCCGTAATATAGCTTTGATAAATGCCTAATTTAAATCCACAGACCATCCAAGAGTGATATTCCAATATATCAACTGTGAATACATTATTGCTCAAATCTGTGGTGATATTGGCTATAAGCTGTAGGAGAGCTTTGTATGTTTGGTGGTTTTATTGAAATCCATAATTTCTTTTAATTGAATATTGTTATTATTCAGGTATTTTAACATTCGTGTGTAGACTATCTTTTCCAAAACAGCTGTGGAGCAAGGTAAAATAGAATTTGTAAAATTAATTAGTGAAAAGGTTTGGATTCTCTGGCTTAAATAATGGTAAAACCTTTGTGACTTCCAGGTCTTTTGGGACAAACCACATCTTTAAACAAACTAGCAAGACATGAGGTAGTGGCTCACTAATAAAGATACCACTTCTTTTAGAAGTTTGGCCTTGATTTCATCATGACCAACTACATGACCTTGCTGTTAACAATGATATCAAACACTTCTTTAGATGTATGGTGTTCAAATCAATACAAAGAAGGAAAATAATGATGTCCCTCATATATGTTATGTTGTTAGCACCCTCTTTAAATTTGTCTGAAGTGTATTTCTTTTTTTAGTTCACCTTTTGTGTTCCAGCACTTGCTAGGATTAATTGAAATACAGTGAAGTGGTCTGAAATGTCTATTGAATGCGTAATCAAAATAATTTGTTAAATATTGACTTGTGAAGTCATGATGGACGTATTCATTTATAGGAGTTTAATAAGGGGGATGTCTGAGAACATACTTTATAGTTATTATAGAGAAATAAGTAGGCTATAGGAATGGTGTGAGGGAGGTCAAAGTTTGTAGAGGACACTTGGTATCAGTTTCGCATTAATGGAGGAGGGGCTGGCCATTAAGTGGCTTTGGTCTGGGGGACAGGAAAGAAGTAACTACAGCGAACTGCTCTGATGCACACTGCCATGATTTTTCACCATCCATTACGACATGGATATACCCTCTTTAGAGGTGCGGGGTGACAAACAGCTATATCGCCTTTCAACTTCACTGTTGTTTATACTGTGATGGGTTTATTCACACGACAACAGAGACAAAAAAAGAGGGCTGAACAGACTACATGCAACAAGCCCTCTAGTTTTTCAGAGGCAGGGAGGAAAGCAGTGCTGTTGGCCTGTCACTGCTTGTCTGAGAGGAAGGCCAGGAGGCCTGGGGCGAGGTGTCCACTTTCAGTGCATACCTTACCTTCAGCTGCCTCATGTTTCGTAACTCAACACGACTCAATGGGTCACAGAGATGGGGGAGCACTCAGATCCACAGCAGATCAGCTTACATGAATCAAGAGGAATTTCCTATATTAATACTGGCAAGGCCATTAACAATATGACAATACATCACCTGTATTATCTCTTCACTCGCTTGTACAATCATATCTGTTTCACAACACAGTGATTCCCTTTTGTTGTACTGACCTTTGGGGTTTGGTACCATGCATGAAGTTCAGACTACTAACCTTGATGACAAGGCAATTCATTTGAAGCTATTTTTGCACTTGTTATGTAAGATTCTCAAATTTGGTTTAATGGCCACAGATTAATTCCAGTTTTGCATTCTAATGTAAAGCAACTGCAGCTATGTCATCATGAATTGTAGAACTAATTCATCGAAAGTAGTATAAACTCAGGTCTAACTAACTGCTTCACGGCAGTTCATGTCACATGTGTCACACTGTGGTTTTCTCCTGTCAGGCCAGAGATGAAGACCTCCATGGTGAGAGATCCCCCCAGCACACCCATACAGAGGACTCGCCCAGACTGGTTTTGAAGATAAACAGCAATGTTAGAGTAAGAGGATACTATTCATGAATCTATTGTTTGCCAATAAAAATTATTAATATAACTATGCTGTGAAATTACAAGATGAAAACAACCTTGCTGTGTATGTAGATTGTCTTTTTAACTTGAAAGTGTTGTGATGAAATTAACCTGTATATTTGTATGAGTTCTCGTCATTGACTATCACCTCAATGACCCTCCACAGTCTCTCTCCCCTGTGCCACAGGTATGCGATTGGTGTAAGCATGTCCGCCACACTAAAGAATACTTGGACTTCGGATCTGGTGAAGAGAGGCTCCAGTTCTGCAGCACTAAGTGTCTTAATCAATACAAGATGGATGTTTTCTACAGAGAAGCCCGTGCAGCTCTCACCAGCTCCAGCCCAGGCAGAACCAGCCAGGAGGGGAGGCCGGAGAGCAGTGTGGCAGGGCAAAAGCTACTTACCCCAGAGTCTTGGAACAGCAGCACTAGTGCAGGAGAAGCTCGTCACAGAAACCTTTCCCCTAAAGGCCCTACACCAATCCATGGATCAGCAGAATCCACCTCCATCTCACCTTCAGAGGCATCATCTTCTTCTTCCTCTTCTAAGGTCCCTGTCTCTGGGCTAAGGACCTTGGATAGGCCCATCCAGCCACCTCTGCCTCCATCTGCTGTAGAGGTGTCATCTCACCCTGTTCCTATTCCTCATCCACGACCCCCTTTGGAACATCAGCCAGTACCTCAAATCCACATGCCCTTCATCAGACCTCCTCTTCATGCTCAGGGCCTCAGAAGTCCCCTTGCCAACCCTCCCAGACATCCTGGTCCCCCTTCTAGCCCTATCCACAGAACTCCTCACTCTCCTCACCTGCAGCCCCCCACCTCCTCCTCCATGAATCCCCCTGGACTGATGCATCCTTTCCCAGGAGCCTACTTCCCTGGCTTGCATTCCCCTCCCCTTAACATGATGCCAAGAGGCCCTGTCCCAATGCCTCCTATAATGAACTTTGGTATCCCTTCTTTTAGCCCACTCTTGCCCCAGCCCACCGTCCTGGTACCTTACCCTATTATCGTTCCCCTGCCTGTCCCCATACCCATTCCTATCCCCATTCCAGTCCCCTCTAAAGCAAACCTAGAAACCCCAACTCACAGTGGAGTTATACAGCCTGTGCCAGAGGGGGCAGATAGGGGTAGATCCATAGCTACCAGGCCTCCATCTCCAGGGATGCCTGAAGGGGATGGCCGGTTGGCAGCCAACAACTTCAGTGGAACTCAGGGTCTCCCCTCACCCAGTGACCCCAATACCAGGGACACAGATTGGGTTAAATCAGAGAGGCCATTCCCATCACCAACATCCACACCCCACAGTGGAGCATCCTCCCCCAGGGCACAGTACAGCGCATCACCCTGCTCAGCGCAAGGCTTGGATGGGTCGACAGACTATAAACAGCAGCAGCAGTCAGAGAGACAAGTCATACAAAGAGTACTTCAAAGGACCCAAGTGAAGCTGGAGCCCACTGCCAATGCAGTTGTGGATGTTTCAGGGCTCAGGTCATCAGGAGCTGGGCAGGGTACCAGATCAGGGTTCCACGACATCATCAGACCCACCCCTCCTCTACCACAGTCCCCCTCTCATGACACTGTATACCACCATCAGGACTCCCACACTCCACTCTCACATACCCCACCGAGCCCTACTGGGAGCAACAATCCATATGACACCACATCTTCTGCCCTGAAACCTCAGGACCATGGCCCAAATGGGATGCCTTCATCATCCACACCTGCCAGTCCAGACTCCTCCCTACCCCAGAGAGTACCAGCACCACCACCTGACCCTGCACTCAATGAGCTGGAGGCTATCAAAGAGAACAAGTGCTCTATTGTTGGCCCAGTACGGGCGGAGGGCTCTCTCAGTCAGTCCGAAGAGCCCTTAGCAGTGGTTGGGGAGGTAGGAGAGGACCCACATGTTCCTGATGAGGACCATGCCTATGCTCTGCCCACAGCACCAAAGACAGCTGGGACCACCACCCCGCTGCTCTTGCCCAAACTCAGGGACAAGGGTAGCCTACGAAGCCCTGCTAATATGCCCAGTGTTGGAGACATGGAGCCAGCTCTGAAGAGGCGATGCTTGCGAATCCGCGATCAGAATAAGTAGAGGATGGAGGTGAGAGATTCTATTACAAGGCAAGACAAATATATAGATACTATTGATAGTATATATATACTATTTAGAGAACTACCACCTCATCTTACACACATACATATGCATAAGACTTTCCACAACAACCAAATGGAGGGGTTAACCCCATCAGAGCAATTCAGTGTCAGTAAAATATTGACTAATGTGCTGAGTTGACTCTAACTGTATTTGCATAACACTTTTAAACCCTGCTGCATTGTTCTATGTGGGAAACCCCTCCCATGTGGTATTCCATGTTGGTTAATTTAAAAACCAGCAATAATGTCTGTGTCCAATGTCCAATCCCTGGTCTAAAAACAATTTAGTGCATACACACATTCAAACATACAGAGGGCAAGCTTAATCACAGGTCTCACAGTATGTGCATGGTCACTAAACAGCATGGCGCCAAAGAGAGAAAATCCCAGTAACCTGGCACTCCTCAGAGCTCTAAGGTTACAACAGGGGAAAGAGGTGGAGGGCATAGGCAGTGAGAGTCACTTTGAAAAGTGATCACTTCACCACAACCTGATAGTCACAATGCTTTGTTTGCATGGCAGCATGTTTTGTAGGATCTGTTTTGCCAAAATATGTGAGTGTGTCTGTTTAAGAGGAAGAGAGAGATTTCTACGTGTTAACCGCTTATCCCATGCTTTAATGCAAGGCCCTTTGCAATGTATGAAGGGGTAGTGAGTTCAGTGTCAAGGACAGACGGCTGCTGCTGAATCAAAACTGACCTTGAGGTTTAAGAAGTGCCTGTCCAACTTGACACCCTGTAAGATAGATCTAGTAAAGTTGCCTAAGTGTGAGCCCAAAATCAAACTCTTGATTTTTAAGCTATTATGAGGCAGGTATTTAAAACATTTTTTGAGATTTAGAAACAGAAGTGATTGTCAGGCAGACTGTAAAGCTTGTTAGTATGAGAGAGCCAGCCCTGAGCTTTGATAAAACTCTGGGGCTTCATTAGAAGACATAGGGCGAACCCAAGTGATCCGATTACACGTGTCATAGTGACGCCCTATTCTGGCTTAGGCTTTTTTTTTTTTTTTTAGCACTTTCCTCTCCCCTTTCCCTCCTTTTCCCTCACTCCACCACCACTGTCCACTGCCAACCAGATGTTGTTGTTAGAGTGCAACAGAAAAGCCTCCTTACTTTGGACCAATCAAAGGCCCTCTTGATTTCACTTGTCTTATTGGTAGTCCAAATGGTTGTAACACCACCCATCTGTCCTTGCCCACTGGTATCATGCCATAATGAGATCATGTTACCATTTTACTGTATGTCCTAAGATTAATCTGCTGATATTACAGAGGTGGTTTAGATTTCAACTGACCTGCTTTTCTCCCCCAAAGGCCAAGGGTTATCTTACTAAATGTATTTAAAAATGATGGTTGTTGATACAGAAAACACAAAATAAACCTTTATCTTATTTCCCAGGTGATTTATGCCTGTGCATTACATGATTCCCTTTCACTAAATGAGTTCCCGCTTTACTCTTTTTCATTTGTTGTGATTTGATGCGTCCCCTTAGTAACCAATGCATATGAAATCACAGCATGCTGCTTGTGTTGTGCAGACGGATTTATGGCCCGGCGTTGTGTGTAATGGGAGCTGGCTGTCGTATGTGGGTGACTTAAGCCTGCCACCTCTGTGCTCTGAGCTGAACATTACTGTGCTGTTCTATTGTCTCCAGTGCTAAACGTCTTAAAAAAAAACCTCCCACTCTTGACAGTATGAGCAGCCAACTGGAGGACTTCACCTCAGGAAACAGCCCGTTTTTCGTCTCAGTTTTCCTTGCCTTTATTTGGGATATTTTATAGCCTCGTGTAATCCGATCCCACCACATGGGTATTCGCTGAGCGTTTGAAACTAAAACGCAATGGGACAGAGGGAGTACAGAACCCTGGTTTGGCCCTTACATGCGTATGTGTGTACGTCTGTTTACGTTTAATATGTGTGTTTGAATGAAAGTCTGTTAGTGTGTGAGAGAGAAATAGGCCAGATGTTCTTGGTTTGATTGTGCCCTGTGCAACAGTTATCTGAGTGTTGACATGACTAAAAGCCTCATTCTCAGTGTTTATGTAGAATGGGCGGATTAAGGAATGAGTGTCCAGAGCAGGAGAGGTTGATATAAGATATGCTGGAAATGAAGAATCTATAACATCTCACTGCTCTCTTTCTCTCTCTCTGTTTTTTGCTCTCCCTTCCACTCCAACTAATGAACAGACTCCCTGTTTAACACTGTATGGCGGTGCCAGATTCAGTGCCACGCCCTCTTGTGGACAACACCAGTGCTAACACCCTCCAGCCTGTCCTTCAGCCTGTCAGCCCACCAGAGTGTTGCTCTGCCTGTAGACCAGCAGGGTGCCAACCCAGGAAGCAGTCCAGATGGCCATATTATCACAAGTCAACATGGGGGAAGAACACACAACACAGTCACACATTTTGTCTTGGACCAAAGAGTATTGCTGG
>JANJYQ010208415.1:0-15357 GCA_024605255.1 Rastrelliger kanagurta | reverse complement strand
CCAATCACCTCATGACACCAGGGAGGAGATGGTTAATACTTAAATCCCTCACTTGATGTAGTGGTGGAGAGAGGAGCAGCACTTCTGACCTGCACTGAGAAACAAGGGAGCCGCTCCCAGTTGTCAGCTGACTTCAGTGCCCCTGAGTGACAGACTTCTTATGCAACCAGAGATTTCTGCTGTCTGCATCCTGGGAAAACATCGTTGGTTTGACTCAGGGATACAGATCTGGAAATGAATGTTTGAGGATGGATTTACAAGTTTATGGTTTGCCTTTACAGACTGAAATCTGTTAAATATGAGATGAATAACTATGAATTACCATGAATATTCATAGCCCTTAGTGGACAAATTTTTATGATTTTAATTTTAATTTAGTGACTAACTGTTTCTCTAATACCACCATTAAATAAAGGTTTTAAATTATTCTGTTAAATACTTGCGAGAATGTGCCAACATCCACTTTGGCATACATTTTGTTACAGACATCCATGATGCCCAAATAATTTATCCTACTGACATTATTGATGCCCTGACTTTGTCTCTTTCCACCATGAAGTTGACAATAAATCTAGATTTTTATTGCAGTTACATTTTAGGTAATATTTATGTCAACATGTTGTCATTCCCAGGTCTTTTAGTGTCTATATCAGATAGACCAGGGTTTCAATTAACTCCAATGTAAACAAATACACTACAATATCAGATGCACAGAGTAACTGTCCAGATATCCAATCACACCAACATTAATTAACCACAGCACTAGAACCAGTATACTCACTGCCTGGAAGTAGTCTCCTCGGTGTCAATTCCTAGTACCAGTGTTTTTTTTAACAAGACCATCAAAATTTATCTACACAAAAACACAAAAATGTCCATGATAACTCAACAATAAAATTAGATAATGTTATGGTTTTAGATAACAGGAGGCTACGTTACTCAGCCTTGGCCACCATAGCTGTTGAGATGAAGGTAGTATACTTCATTATCCATCACAATCTGGTTCATGGAGCCTCCCCTCACCGTTCATGCATGTACAAACAGACGCACACACACTTTGGAGATTTATTGGCTGATGTGGCTCAATGGTCTGTCTGTAAGTGAGTGAGGGATACCCTCTCTGACTGAGATACATAACTACGCTTGATCTCAGAGACCGCTGCTCCCCTGCTCCTGTTCACTCATGTTGGCATGTGATGTGCCTCACAATATTAAAATTCACCCTCTGAGTTAGTCACCAATAATTTATCCTCTGAGGATGGATATTCATTTTATCTTACACTGTGGCAATGAAGTCAGTCACCACAGACCCCTTTTTGCAGCTCAGGATAGATAAAACATCCCAACACTGCCTGCCTTCTCTGAAGAATTACTTCCAGTGCTCTACTATCCAGGAGTGGTCCATAAAATTTTTACCAACAGGTTGAAGACTTATGGGTCTGTCTGTATATTGTACACAGGACAATGTTTATCTCAATGATTTACCTTTGCGTTGTTACATTAGGGAAGCTGTCTTTTTGTGTTATAATGAATGGGCTTCAGTTTATAATGGGTAGTAGAGCCAATGTTAATGCAAAATCTGAACCAAATAATGATATAGAGAATATGATTATCTTTCATTTTTGTGACAATTCAAAAACTAGTTACAAAGTGGATTAAAGTTCACTTAAAGTTCAGGAAACTGCAAAATATGAAATAATTTTAGTAAAAGCGACTGCAAAATAATGAAAATCCTACTCATTTACACTTGTAATACCCTCCTCGTCTATCCACTGTGCTTTTCTCAAGAGGTTGCCCTTCATGTGCTCATTTACATTAATGACACTCTGGACCCAGTGTGTCACATGGCCAATCAGAAGTTTCACACCTCATTGATGTTGAAGCATGTAAAATCAACCTTCCATTCTGCACAGCCGGATAGTTTCACACTTACCAGACAGCCCCATTGATTCAGATTTCATTTTGTTCTTTTTGGGTCTTATGGGTAGTGTGCAATTAATCAGGCAATTGAAACATTTCATTTAAAACACATAAAACGTTTGATTATAAGATAATGTGAAGCGGAGATGCATCTCGCCACCCTGCTTTGATATTTAAGAACATTACAATTGTAATGCTGAAGGAGGCATTGAAAATAGATGTAAAAATCTGACCTTTACCCTCAACCGCCCTGGGGAAGACATTTGCGCTGAACTCACCTCCTAATTAACTATGATCAAAGCCAGATAACCCTGATTTCCCACATTACAGAGAATACCTGCTACAGTGTTGTATTTTTCTACATTAATGAGACACAGATCCCCATTTACTTGTGCATTAAAAACTGAGACAGCAGCTACTGTTACAGTTACATATGTGTCCAATGGCATTTGTTGTCAATTACTGATTTAGAGATTACCCGTCTATCTGTGCTGCTTCTTTTCTTTTTTTTAGCTCTACTCCAAGCAAATGAGCAGAACCTGTTGATCTCCTGGAAACTCAGACTTAAAGTGATTTAAATTGTAGGCTGCATGTCTGCATGAGCATGAGTCAAACGCTGGTGCAAAGAGAAAATTACGTTGGTCACTGGACTACAGAGCTTTGCCATGTTTGTAGTTTATAATTCGGTTGGCTTTCTCCAGCTGAGCACCAGGCACTTGAAGGCACACATTCAAAACGCTATTTTAAAAGCACGTAGAAGGTTCCACATCGTGTGACACTTCCTACAAAGTATTATCAGGGTCTCTACACATTTCCTCCAGCATAGAGAACATTGTTGGCGCATAAAGAGATTAAGAAAATGTATGTTTCTCAAGTCTTACCTTCTTGTCGCTGTCACCTTTAAACAAATGTCACAATAAAAGTCCATCAGTGAACGTGATATCAATGTAGTGTGAATTCAGTAGAGAAGAAATGTGTCGCTATCCGGAACGATGAGACATTTTCATAGAACTAAGTTTCAAGAGCTATCCACATTTCTTCTCCACTGAATCAGCTGTAAATCTTTCAGGCTAATGACCAGAGAGGAACCATGAAACGGGCAACGGACAACATACGCACATGGTTAACACACTTGATGCACATGTTGCACATCTTTGAAAATAGAGTAAATTCAAAGTGTTGAGAATGTTCTTACAAAAACCTTTACTGTAATGAAGATCCTAGTCACCTGAAAAGATGTATGATGTACACAAATATGAGTTGTGAGTTTTTGTGTATGCATCGACACAGTGAAGATAATGGGAAAAGATACTTTCTCATGTAATGACACAGAAGGCGTTGCTGTACCACACTCGCTCCATGCAAACGCAGTTGATATTGATAATTCAACCCATACCTGCTTGATTATTCATCAGATTTTAAATAACCACAGATATACTGGTATGAGACAGTGAAGTTTTATTTCATTTTATACAATAAAGTGAGTTTTTAAACTTTAAAAATATCATGGCCTCCTTTAGAAATGTTGTTCAAAGAGCATTTACAACAAAGGAAGTACGCATGCACTAATTTTTTCACAGGACATAACATTATTGGCTAATACATCAAGGATCTTGTAATAAATAATATTGGTATCAGCCCTAAAAATCCAGCATCAGTCATGCCTAATGATTTGTCTACAATCATGAATGCCTTTGCATTTGCTGATCTTTCCCATGATAAAATCTGTAAAAAAAAGTAGTGATACATTTTATGTTCAAAGAGGCAATATAAGTCTGTTTGAAGCTGTATCTCCATATTGCTCCGAGATTGTTGATGTTCTTTGTCACACCAACTGAAATTGAAGCTGTAAATATTGATTTTTTTGCCTGACCTCCGACCCCTATAATGCCAAGCCAATCACTGCACCTAGACATGCAGTTTATCATGAAGGTTGTATTTTGTGGTTTGGTGATCATCCAATAAACAGTTTTTCATGGTTGCAGTGGAAGCTCCTACTGTGTCGTATAGCACTGAAAACAGCTTAGTAGTTAAATGGGCTGTGTTAGATAATCAGTTCACTGACCTCAGTCAAGCCCACAGCTGGACTCAGAGATGAGAAAGAGATGTTATTTTGTTTTGATTACTTTTCCAGGGAGATGATGAGGAAATTGGTGAAAACACAGTGGGAAAAGTCTAATACTAAATGACTGGTGACAATCAATCCAGGAACTGTGCATGTGTGCAAACTTATATTTGTGAGGTCAGGACATTAAACTTTAAAAGTTTCATATGAAAAACAAATCTGTACTGATGGGAATGGCTTTCTGTCTCACTTGTGTTTAATCATTAAATGAAATACTGGTGTTTTTACTGGTGTAGTTTCCCCTTTTATTTGGTCACACATTCAGTAGCACATTTGCTGACACACAATAACTCACACTAATAATGCTCAGCAGATGTGCAAACTGTTAATGAACTAGAGAAGAGCCTGCAGCTAATGTTGTGCATCTGTCTGTTCTTTTCCTGTGTCTATCTGCAGACTGTTGTCAAACATTGTCTATCTTACATCACTACTGGCAGAAAACGGGCACAATCTGCTTACAGGTTCATCCTGTTTTGGGATGCAGTGTGTTCAAATGCTGACAATTTCTCAGTAAAACTCAAGTTATTTGCTTAATCATAAAGTATTGAAAAGGATTAAAAATAAGAAACATACTGTTAACTGAGTGCACACTATTTACTGATGTGTAGTCATGTTTGGAACTCAAACACTCACATACATACACAACACATGCATACACAGACACTCAAGCTGAGTGAGCCATCATCCTTTGCACCACTGACTCATGAGCCAGTCGATCCTTACAATGGTGCTCTAAAATAGATTAAATGATGAAAAACATGATATGAATCACTTTCCCTTAATCTTTTTTTTAAATCTCTGACTGGAGAAGACTCCATGTGCATGCGTGCGTGTACATCATACTGTACACCCCCAAACACTCACTGTAAGTTGCTTCTGCCCTCTCTGTTCTATGCAAAATCATCACAGCTGACATTTAGTAGACTTTTTAGAGTATACCATTTTTGAAGTATCTCCATTATGGTTGAAAAGCTCTTTGTTCAGAAGAGCATGAGGCCATCATCGCCAGACAGCATGTTTTTGGGAATGACTCATGCAACAAGTGGACATTAGTCATCATGTGATGGCTGCAACTCAGATAGAGGCAAAACCTAGATGCATTTCATTTTTTTCTGATGTAAGGTTAAACACCCTAATGTGACTTGCTGGAGGGTTTGTTACAAACATACCATCTGAGAAGTCACCCCTTAAAAAGGCAGGCTCTTTCAAAAAGTATTGTTTCAAACAAAAGCACATCCCTTGAAGCAAAAATAAAATAGATTCTCACATGATCTTATGATTTCATGATTTTGTGAATCTAGATGTCTCTCAAGGTGATAATAACCCAGCAGGTGATTTCCTGCTGGGTTGAAGATTGCTGACAAGTTGAAGAGCCCTTATGAAATTGTGTATTTGAGCCACTATTGACACGTGGCTGGTCCAGTGACTCATCTCTTCATTTATATTAGGGACGAATGTGGAAGAGGTGTGAATGCATGTTTGTAATTGCTCATGCCATGAAATGAGTCTGTGTGTCTCTGTTGTGCATGATGTAGAGAGAAACAGCAAGTATGAAAAGAAATGGAAAATTAGATAGCAGGAGTAGAGGCAGCTCTGGCATGAGAGGACAATAACGGACCCATCATAAAAATAAAGCTGTGACATGATGATTACGTCTCATTCGCTGAAAGCTTCTGCTCCTCTTTGATACTTTCTCTATCATTGTGGATGTCACTGGCAATCCATCGTCTCACTCATGACATTTTTTATGCATCTATCTTTCACTTGTTTTCTATTTCTATACCTTCTTTATAGCTGCATGAGAGCTAGGTGACTGATTTCTCCATTATCCACTTCCCTGCCTGCCAACCTACCGGACTGCCTGTCTTTTCTGAGTGGGTGCAATTAAAGTGCCAAGCATAATCATGCCAGCAAGTGGCAGTAATGTTTTTTTCTGCTTGAAAAATGAATTGAATTAAGATGAAGCAGGGGCTACAGTGTGAGGCAGAACTCAATACGTTTGTTTATGATGTTGCATTACCTTCTGGCCATTTTTTCTATCTGTTTTTGTGTCAAGTACTATAATTAGGGACAAGCTGTTTTGTTGTGCTGATATGGAAAGCACACCCTGCAACTGTTGCTAAATTAAAACTTGTTGAGCATTCATCTTAGATGGCTTTGTTAGTTCAAGTATCTGGTGCCTGTGTAAACTTGTGAGCATGTGTGCGTTTGGTGGGGGTTGACTTCTGCCTAGGGATGTGTTTTTAATTAATGAAAGGCAGCCTTGCCACCTGCTACCTTAATGTCACTGGGATCTAGAGTGGTGAGGCCTGAGGAGAAGCATGAATATTTAACCGTGGAATGAGAGGTGGGAAGTGAGTTGTTGAAGCATGTGTCACTAGATGAAGAGATGGTAAAGAAACGTAAAGCAAAGGGAGATGGACATTATCAGCATTGATGCAGAGAGACAGAAGATGAGTGGAATGAATATCCTGCAGAATTGGACATAGCTTAAATCATAAATCATATTTAGCTACATAATGTAGCTAGATTTACCAAAAGCCTAATCCTGTCAGTTCATATTATGAAACAGAAAATGTGTCATATTTTCTTATTATATAGTAGTTCTTTATTAAAATATCCTCTCGCAATCTAATTTCACAGATACAGACACACATTAATTTCACAATAAAAAGCAGTGATCAGGTGCTAAAACAAGCAGATGAGAAAATGAAGAATGTATTTCTGTAGTAGTTACCCATTACAACTGAAAAAAAGCTCAAAAATCACTTCATCTGCTACTCAAAGAAGATAGAGCTCCCAAAAACCTATTAGCACATTAACACATTATTCGATTTATTGTTCTTTTTAAAATGTTGTGCAAATACTCATATATCTTTTTATACATCACAAACGGCTTGTGAAGTAAATATTAGCAGCTACCATGGTCATCACACTCTAAGACACAATTTCTCAATTGTAACGCACTGGTATGAGTATTTCAGCTGAGTCTATCCGAGGATGGATTCTCCTGATGCCTGGTCAGGGTTACGTCACGTGATGTAAATAGACCTCTGTGGCCTGATCCAGTAGACAGTACACTGGAGAAGATGAAGTATGGGTGTGTTATATATTTTTTATTTCTTTGTTGCTTACAGCTGATGCCCTCACATAATTTATAGTGGCTTTGCTGAATATTTTTCAATGTTGTGAATTATGAGCAGTTTACAGGCTGTGTATTTGATTTACTTCTGTGTGCCATCTGAAGACAAGAATTGATTTAGATCGAAGAGACTGTTTTTTTGATAGAGTGCTACACTTTAAGTTTGAGATTTGCACAAGTTAATGTGCTTTTCTTTCCTTGTTGTGTTTATGGTTTCAAGAAAATTGTGAATAATTTCTGTAAATGTGTTTTAGCAGTTGAGGAAAACTGTAATAAATCTAAGTAGCATCTGAGCATTGGCAGATATTCCTCTCCAACTTTGTGATGATATTGGAGCAAAATAAATAAATGTGCCTCAGAGAAAATGAGAGGGATGGCAGGGGAGTGGAAGGTCAATACTTTGAATTTCACCACTGCATACTGCATTTTGTACTACACACTAGTGAGGAAAACTAAAAAAATAGACAAATTGAAGGACAGACCAGAGTTCCAACAGCTTGCCCTACAGCCTGCTCTGTCCTCTGAATAAGCCACAGAATATTATTCACCACTGCACATGGTCACAACAAACACAACATACTGTTATGTTGTCATTTTGATTTGTATCATACTGGTGTGAAAAGATCCTGGGCAGGCACTTCACAGAGGTCAAGGCAGCCTTCTCACAGTGTTCAGATTGATAATGGATATTCAATCACAAAATACTGTTGTATGTGTACGTTTGTGTGAGTCTGTGTGCACATGTGCATGTACTGCCTATGGGTGTTTTTGGATCACAGCAAAGGTCTGCGTTGGTGTATGTGTGTTGCTACAGGTTACAGGTAAAAGAGCAAACACAAACTTGTTCATAGCAGCAGCTTTAAGGGAAAACATGGTGATATACAAAAATATATTTTAGGTTTCACATGGTTACCCAGGTATATTAGAAAAGCCTGCTTCAGGAAAGTTATTGCTGGAAGTCAAATTGGAATGCTTTATACACCCTGGAGTTTAATTCTAAAAAGTTAACATGGCACCCATTTAAACAGTCAACATAATACCACACTGCAAACTGTTTTACCTGAATAGTGCACTTGCGTGTGTATATAAGTATCCATTTAATATTTAGCATGCATGTGTGCTGCCATTTTCAATGTAAAGATTTCAATGTTTTGTTTTTTTTTTTTGCTTGACTCTTTTCCCTCTCTGTGTTTAAGCAGCAATGCATACTAGTGTGAAAGTGCCTGAAGATCCACTGCTCTTTCAATTAGTCTCTGTTTTTAACTTCACCGGGTCACCGAAGTGAGAAAGTCAATAACAAGAAGGCTCCAGCTATTACTGCACAGTCAGGAGAGTTTCCAGGGAGCAGACTTTGCTCCATCAGTCAGAGCTGTGTCTGATGAACCAAAACTTTTTTCTTTAGCAAAGTATATCTTCCCAACATCCAATTATATTTGTATTTTAAGTCATTTATTCAACTTGTTTCAAATAAATTGAGTACACGAGCAATTATCACCAAGTGAAATAATTGTTACTACATGAGCTGCTATGGCAATTGTGGTAACTGTGCTAGGTCAGCAAATATTGTTCATCAATGACTGAATCACACAATGTCTATAGGGTGTAATGTGATTTATTGCACTGTCTCTGTCTCCGGGAGAATATCCAGTGCATCTTAATGGACTGTACTTATAAAAGAATGTGACTTGAAAATGCAGACCAAGCAGAAGAGGAATGAACAGGGGAGAAGCTATCACAGGACAATATTAACAACTGATATAAATGTCTGTAATCAGCATCTTAAACTGCAAAGATGGTACAGAGTGCCTGTTTCATGCATGCCACACAAAAAAAGGTTCAACTACAGACGTATTCATATCATTTTAAATAATTCTAACCTAACAATTACACTAAGATAATAATTGGCTACAAAAAACATCATGAATGTAGGTTGTAAACTGCTGGTATTTCACTTACAGCTCTGATAATTCAATTTTCTGGCATCAAATTATATGTCCACTTGACGTACTCCACTGTATTGTTGTGTACTGTACTGTACTGTTGGCTAATTATAATCTGAATTTAGCTGAAACTTGAATGCCACTATAGTGCATTGCATGAAATGTTCAAAAAGTGCTACCAGTTGAGATCCATTGCAGAGGAAGATGAAGACAGAAAGTAAAATGGGAAAAGAGGGATATTTTGAAATGACATGAAGTAATGACAGTCATTACCCAATTTTCTTAAAACCTATCTAAAAACAGTTGTGTGTGTTTCTCTCTGGCAGACAGGGTGCTGGGGGTTGAATGTGTTTGTTTAGACAGTATGTGGGAGTGTGTGCATATGTCTGTGTCAGCACGACTTAGAAAACTTGACAGCCGGGAGTTGGGTTGACTGCAGAGCAGAATGCTGCTCTCTGTACTGCCCTACCGTCAGTTATTTAGTCTATTTCCCCCACAGCTTTGATTTCTGACGTGTGTGTCGAGACCAGACAGCCATTATTCGCCAGTGAGTTTCCAGAAGAAAAGGAAGGACATTGAAGAACACTACCATATATTATCTTTCGCACTATTCTTAGCATTCCTGCGACTGTATACGTTTTTGTGGTCATCATATTTCAGTTCTCTGCCTCGTACTGCTGCCTTTAATGTTTTATATGCTCAACACTTCTTGGGCGCCCCTGAAAGCTCTTTGTACATTTGTAATTTATGATCTGTGTGAAGTGCTATTAACAGTCCTTCTGTACTGACTACCTTCTCGCTCATATACCTTTAGAAGAAAAAAATTAAATGGCTAACATCCAGTGTCTCACCAGTAAGTAGAGCAGTTTGTATTTGAAGGTGTGTTCTGTTCGGATGGTGTTTTCTGGAGCTCGGGGAGTGAAATTGACCTGAAAAGTGGTGCAAGCCTCCAAGTCATCCCGCTCTGTAAATTGTAACTCAACAGAGCTGAGCAGTGTCAGCTTGTAAAGATGGTGAAGCTTGAGAAAGTTTTCAAAGTAAAGTGGAGACAATGCTGCTGAAACTGTTGACCGTCTTTTATCTGCAAATCCCTTAGGTCCCCACCACAGTAGGCTACATTTGCTACAGAGATACTTTTTATCCTGCTCAGTCAACACTCTAAGTGCACCATAAATAGGTCTTACAGTATTCCCTGTTTTAGCTGATTTTAAGTATTTACTCTTTACAAATCCAGCATAATTATCAGTACAATCAAAATCCTATCATGAGCCCCTTTTTTGGGTCACTAAATATTTATGAAGCCTCACAACACATCGTGGGATGTCTTTAGTGACAACAACAACAGGAAGAAAGTCTTTTGAGACTCTGATTCCTATCAAAGCATGCTTACAAACTTGCTTGCAGCTCAACGTGCTCTTGAATATGTATGAGATTCTTCTTTTGTGACTCTCTGGGAGGTGAATCAACTGAACACATCAGCAAAGACTGTATCTTTATCTAAGTGCTTCACTGGCAGATTAGTAGTATCTTGTTAGGGTTTAATATCTTCTGCTTCTCCTTGGGGATCAGAGAATTAGAAGGTCAGCATCCCAGAGGAGATGATGATGGGAAAAAAAGCTTTTCAGTGTTGCCGTGGCACCAGCTGATGTAATCCACATCAGCATACTAGGAGGCCTTAATTTGGGTCACTGGAGAACATCTTGACCTTCTCTTTTCTATGGCAGTCATTGTCTCACGGAAAATGGGATGCATGTGGTGAAATGTATGTGTTGATGTGAGCATTCAGGTAAGCAGGGCTGCTTTAAGAGCCTCTTAAGTATGTCAAACCTTCTTCATGTTTGATATGCACAAAATACTGGTTTTCTTTTAGGACAGTCATATTTAAATAATTTTCTTATATTTCTTTTCTTTGACATGTATATATTTTGAATTAATGGTATGGTCAAATAAAGAATATGAAGATGCTAGGGAAACTGTAATCAGACTAGAGCTGCAACAATTAGTGAGTCGATTAGTTACCAACTATTAAACTAATCAACTATTATGGATAATTGAGAATGTCAAGGACAAAAAAAGTCAAATTATCTGTTTCCAGTTTCTCAAATGCTAGTAGTTTCTTGCTTCTATAGTCTTTTATGATAATAAAGTGAATATGTTTGGGTTGTGGACAAAACAAGATGTCACCTTGTTATTTTTCACCATTTTCTGTCATGTTATTGACCAAACAATGAAGATAAGGAAAATAGTCATTAGTTGCAGCCCTAAGTGGCACTAACCACTTTCAACATTTTCTTCACAATATTATGAATCAGTTAAGGGAGACAATAATCAGAAGATTCATAGATTTAACTGAAATGATCTTAATTTACAGAATTAATTTCCTCTGCAAACAGTGTACAGGAAGTGAAAGACTGGTCATATACTGGAGATCAGATGTGATGCCCTCCTAGTTGTGGAAACAGGAGTGATGATGATGGATCTGAGTATACTGAGTCACTTCCTTTCATGGGTCAGGTGTGAAAATGGATTTCAAGGACCAGTGAGTCCTAACTGCTCTGAATGTTCCTTAACATCGACTGCCTGTAAACTGTAGAATAGTTTACCTCTTACTATCAGGGTATCCGTATAAATGCAGATTTTTTTAAATTCTCAAAACTCACATATGCCCTCGCTTTTTTCCATTGATGTTTTTCTTTCTTTTGTTTTCATTCAATTACTCAAGCCAAGCCCTTTCATCATTTAGACTGAGGTTAATTAGCAGGTTGTTGTAACCTTTGCACACACAAAACTCTTGCTTGTTCTTTATGGTGGGGTAGATCAAAGGTGAGTCCAGAGGAATTCCTTTCCAAAGATGGAGAGACAGAAGGAGACAAAGAAAACAGAGGGGGTTAATCCTCTGGAGGAAAAAGGAGAGGCTTTAAATGAGGCCAAAGTGAGGTGGAAGCATACAATATTGATGGAATGAGGGGAGGAGAGTGTGGCTGGTAGATGAGAGGAAGTTCAGGCTTTTCAGGTGTCCGACCACAAACACACACATACATACGAACACACACATACATGCTCCTATATTGCTGGCTGAAAAAACATAAACTTAGACACCATCACTCATTATTTCTTGCTTTCATTTCTAGAATAAAGTCCTGAACCTTGATGGAGTCAAGGTGAAGCTCCAGGTAAGAACTTTTTCCTAATTTTTCCTGTCTCCTGCTAGACTCGATATGCACTTTAAGATGAACCTAAGATTTCACCTGCTCTTTGTGTTTTCCTTCACAGTTACACACAAGCACATTATGAAATGAAATAAAACCCCACTGGTTGCCTCATTTTGTGAAGATAATGATTTCTGCACAGTTATGTTTCATTTATCATCATGAATACTCGCATTTGACATTGAGTTTTCTTCCCTACCATGGACTTCATTCTGTTTTGAAAATTGGCACCCAAACTTAGAATAACTCAGTAATAATTGTTGAATGTTTGATATTTCTGTCAAATAGAGCAAGTAATGATCATAATTAGGGTCTGAAGGATACTGCTGGAGTGATCCTCCGCTTTGTAATGTATTCATTTGAGTTATTTTTCCTCCTGTAATTGCCATTCTTCATTATTTCCACTTGGATCCTGAGGGGGTGGTTGCCTGAGGGAACGATCAGGAGGCAGAGCCAGTATCAAAGCCATCATGTCAGAGACAGAGAAATTGGTTAGGTATGCAGAGGGAGTTGGCAAGACCAGAATCCAAAGCAGATGAGGGCCCTGGGGAAAAAAAGGCTGAAAAGGGGGAATTTTTCTTTTTTTAACCAGCCAGGCCGATAATCAGAGCCGATATAGAATAGAATAGAATCTTTAATGTCATTGTACCAGTGGCATAACAAAATTTGAGATATATAGGATTATTTATGGCTATCGGCATCAGTGACGTTTTTTGCCAATTTGCCAATACTGATTACTGATCCTTGCTACGCTGTTTGTCCCTGATGTGCCTCTCTTGCTACCTGCTCCAAGTTCTATTGCAATGTCCCACCTACCTCACCATCTAATTTCTTAATTACAATGTATCCAGCCAATCCTGAATGTTTGTTTGAAGCATGCAGTGGCAACAAAAGAGAGTTAGTAGTTGCAGGCAGTGTGCTCATACACAGAATTACCGGAGGTAAGTTTACCAATAATAAATGTTATAAATAATCTTATCAAGAATCTCATCCCAATGTACTCATCCCAACAGTGGAGCCGTGGCATTCCAAAATTTCCCTGGAATATTGTGTCTAGTTCATAATAGTTGTCATCAGTTCTGAAAAACTTGGTCGAGCTCTTCTCTGGAGGGCGGGGAAAAAAAGAAGGACTTAATTAGCCTTATATCACTGTGGTCCGACAATAGGCTGAATGTTTATCGACCACTACTGATTTATATTCAATATCATGACCCAGGCAAAGAAAAGGCATAAAAATATTAATTCATGGCCCTTTACTGTAAATATACAATATATGCTCCAACCTTAAGGCTGCGCTAATCACTATTCTTACATTAGCAACATTCAGCTACGAGGAGGCTAACACATACAGCGGTGGGGCTCAGAGAGAGAGATCCTAAAGCCATATAAGCTTTGTTTCCACTATCAGTATGGATCTGTACTGGTATGGTTCAGATCAGTAATGGACAGCTTTGCATTTCCACTGGGAAGAGGAGCCTTTCAGCAGTAGGCAGAGTGTTAGTTGTGCTAGTTGTGCACCGCTTTCTCACCAATAATACAGAGCAGAGCCTGTACCTCTTCAGCACTCCACACTCTACTGTTAGACATTTTGCCCTGGATTCAAACGGCAGCCTCCTCGCTGTTGTTTTTTTAAAAATTGACGTGGCTGTGTTTGTTGTGCTAGAAGTTGCACTGAGCAGTGATGCTTGTGCTCAACCAATCACCAGCTCGCAGTGCTTTGTCACCTCCCTAGGGGTATCGGTTTTGTGTGCTAGGTCCCCCAACCAAAAGGGTTACTAAAATGGTAACGGGTACCATGGTAATGGAAACACTAAAATAAGCGTACCGTTCCATCCTGTACCATGCCATACTGAATAGTGGAAGCAGGGCTATAGTCTACCACGCAACAGCCAAGAGTCAAAACACAATTCCAACAAGTTAGATATGCTAAGTAGGCAACAAGGAAGAGCATCCCAACCAAACTGTCTCTGTGTCCAGCATACGCTAAAAGCGTGCTAACATTAGTTATGTAAGAACTGACAAATTCCCCACTGATCTCAGTACAGTGACAGTCTATGTTGATTAATAATGGGAATGCGTCAGTGACAGACACACTTTTCTTGATTGTTTTATGGTAGGGCTAACACAACTCTTGATGGAGCTATAGTCCAAACAAGCTCTATCCTGGTGCTGCATATGAAGGAGAGTGAATGTACATTCTGCCCCTAAATGCTAAAAATAATAATACTAATGTTGTATTAATTATAGATTTTTTTCCAGTGCTTATTTCATGAGACCATGGACAGTTCAATATGACCATGTCTTTTTCCATATTCAAGACTTATCAAGTGTCACTGAAGTAAATTAAATGAAGGACTTCACAGTGAGCTTTGAGCAAACAGAAAACTTATTTAAAAAGATAGAAACTTCTCTCTGTTCACTCATTATCTTCCCCTCTCATGCTCTGCAGATCTGGGACACAGCTGGACAGGAGCGGTTCCGCAGTGTCACTCATGCCTACTACCGTGACGCCCATGGTGAGACATTCATACTTGTATAGTACTTTTTTTACTACAGAAGGTTTACTGCTTTTAATAACAAGCAATCTTTAATTGCTGTTCACCATCAGGTATTTGACATTCAAGTCAGACCAATATCTCACTTTAGTGTCATACCTTCAAGTTCTTGATGCATAAACAGGGGATGATGGTATCTGTCATCTTCAGGACATGGATTATGTGTCTTTTATAACAGGATGAGAATAAACTAAAATATATACTGCATTTTTCTTTATTGACAGTACAATTAAGCCGTAAATATAAGTTTTTATACCTAGTGTAATTCACAGACTAGTTAGCATCAAGGTATACAGGGTTTTTCTTTTTTCATTTGTGCAATATTATTATATCCTCCTTGGATGGAAGGACTTTTTAATGCACAATCAGACACTGATTGACTGACTGACTGACTGACTGACCAAAGCTGTAAATGGAAGGAAATACTCCATGTGTTTGTCACAAAGCCAGTATTCAAAGCAGAGCT
>JANJYQ010207647.1:8327-19034 GCA_024605255.1 Rastrelliger kanagurta | reverse complement strand
CACAGGTAAACCTGGCTAGTTAGCTCGTATGCTAACTTTACCTCGTTCTTCCGCACAGTTCTTTGGTTTTAGCCAAATTTGCAATGACTTGTATCCGCCAATATTTGTCCACACTTGACTCTGCAGAGGTGACTATCTAGTTATCGATGGACGTCTCACAACCAAAGCCTAATGTGTTTGGTTGTAGCTTTGTGTTGACGGTTTATTATCATTATGGCGAACACGTTCCGCGCGTCATCTCCTAAGCGACGGTCAACCTTTAATGACGACATGGCTGACCAACAAAACAGAAAAACTGTTTCCATGGTTGTAAATATTAATGAAACTTTATTTTAATTTGGAATAATGTATTGTTTGGTCTCAAATAATATATAAAAATACCATTAATACATGATAAATATTATTATAATGGCCAAATTCCATTTCCATAAATGTATATTTACAGCCAAGATATCATGCTGTATTACATTTAGCAATGAGATCAAACAATACATTCATTCAACACTCCCTAGAACCAAAAGTAATTAAAACTGCAACACTGTGTTACCTTAAAATATCCCCATGATCCTATATAGCATTCATTTCTATTTGTTACTTTTCATTGTATTTGTATGTTACCAGAATATATAAGGTTTTGCACATTGTGTAATATAAACTTTTTTATTGTTTATGTCAATTTAAAAAAGCAATACAATTTAATCATATGCATAAAATACTGCAAAGCAAGTAAACCATTTTTTTCTTGCAAGACAATTTTTAAACAATAACATTTACATTACATATTATAATATTGATGCAAAAATATAATAGATTAAAAATACTTTTTGTGAGGATTTGGGGAATATGATAATGGATTACATTCTGTCCGGCTTTCTGCAGTGCATGTATACAAGAATAAGAATTAACAATACACATGACGTAATTCTTAATCAGAGGTGAGTTATTTGGATATCCAGTGGCCTTGATAAGAGTAAACCTTCATACACAATGCCTGTAATTACATTACAGCGCAGCAACAAGTAGCAGGGTAGTCATCTGCATTAACTTTGAACTCATTCCCATACACAAAATAAATGTGTGATTTCCCTTTCCATGAGTAGGTCACCTTGGTGACAGGGATCAGCTCAATGGTTTGACGCTGGAGACAAAGAAGAAAAATAGAATCTTGTTACAAAACAACACAAAATTAGGCTTTTATCACAGTCCATTAAACTAACAAGATATTCTTAAAATATTGAAATATTTGACCATAAATAGAGTAGATCTCATGTTACCTGTTGTAGAATCCGTGATGTCTGGGAGTACTTGCTCTGGTGTTCATTGACAAGATGCTGCGCAGCTTGCACCACTGCAGGGTCTGGGAAGCCCACCACTGGATATACCTACACAGTGTGATCAAAAACATACTTATCAGTGCTGAATCGCTGTCACTGTTGATTCAAATTGTTTGTCACATGATTCCATGATACTATATACTGTCCCAACTGAGAAAATGAGAAACAACTTTATTTTACCATATACTGAGAGTCTCTGAAAAGCTCCTTGCCAGACACCTTGCTCAGGTTATCCACCTGAAGTCCACTACACTGCTCCACAACATAGTTATCACAGTTGTTGGTCCTGAAAGAATGTACATAACAAAAACATAAAATTCAGTTTACTTTTCCAGTGTTGGTATACTTCCAATCATAAAAGAAAGACTATTCATTACATTAGATTAGTAGGACATTCTAAACAGATACACAATGCTAAGGAGACAGCACCATTTCACAGTGAGGTTGATGTAGACCAGAAGCTGCTGTTTTCCATGACATGTGTCACATTGCCTTGATCCTTGCCCATGACAGTGGTTGCAACTGTAATAAAAGAGTGTTGAATAAATGATCAATAACTTTTAGAGAAAGTGTTAAATGTACTTTTTAGAAATTTGATTGATAAATACTTATAAAAACTCTTTTAGATTGAACGGGGAACACTTACTTTTCCCTCCCTCTGCCATTGCAGTGGTGACATCGATCATCCCCGTGGCGGAAACCGGATCCATTGCACACCCAGCAAACTTTCTGGTATGAGCAAAAAAAAAAACAAAGTATATAATCAGATGATCTCACAAAAGCAACATTTCAACAAAGACTGTGGAATTGACTTACATTACCAGCACCTGCACACTGTGCGCAAGGTTTTCGGCCCATTCCCACACACACATGGCAGTTCTGTAGATTAAATGTTTCTCATTAGGTAAAATCTCTACGTAGCAATAACAAGATCTTTTTCTTCTATGCACATGTTTAATATTGTAATAATTTACCTTAAGAGAAGAGGTGTAGGGAACCTTCATAATCTGCTTACTGTCCATAAAAAAACTGGGGGACTTAGCTTGAATATCCCAAGGTCCAGGGGGTGGTGCAGTATATGCATCCACTGGCTGACCTGATCCAAATAAAACAACAAATGGTAAATGGACTGCACTTATATAGTACTTTTCTAGTCATTGCGATCACTTGAAGCACTTTTACACTACATATCTCATTCACCCATATTCATACACTGATGGCTACCTGGCAGGGTGCCAACTAACCATTCACACTTGCTCAAGGACACATCAACATGTGGACTGGAGGAACTGGGAATTGGACCGCCAATCTTCAGATAAGTGGACGACTGCTCTAACTCCTGAGCCACAGCTGCCAACATACTAATTAGCCAACTGTTAGCTCCATTGAATTGAGTGATTCTCAATTTGTCTCTATTTTGGCTATTGATTAATCATTAAAGCTGCAACATCTTCTGAACCATGTATATCAGAAATGAGAATTCACTATTATTCTTTATTGTAAATAATTATAAACTCAGTATTTTTCTCTTGTCCACTGTTGACATTCAAAATGTAATCAAAACAATCAGCAGATGCACAAGAAACAATAACATACCATTATACGGTTCATGACTCCACTCAGTAGATCTTGACTCAGTAAAGGTTTCCAGGCGGTACTAAAATAAAGCAAGGACAGAGAAATCAAACGAGGTCAGCGGGTTTTATTTCCCTCTGTTGTTACACTAAATGTTATACTGCTATTTACTTTGATTATTCATGCATTGAACATCCAAAATTACCAAACAACTAATTACTTTTAATGATCATTTGCCAGTTTTATCCACACACTAAGACTTTTTCCTTTTACCCTGTAAGTATTGAATGCCTCCATATTGGTGATTGTGCCATCCTTTGCTGGGGCGGAGCTGTAGCAGCATTTGCTGGACGCGTACAGGACAAACGCATCCCGAGCAGTATCTTCACTTATAGATGGAATACTGTCAGCAGTGAAGGAGTGAGATGCAATAAGTCATACAGTCCATTTAGAGGAAGTGATATTTGTGATAGCTCCTAAAGCACTGAGCTCGCATTAATTCTTAAAACACTTCTTCAGCAGTGATAGAAACATTTTTGAGCCATACTTCCAATGTGGTTGTTCAGGCCCAGGTTGAGGCTGAGGAGCTGGGTAAGAAGGCATCGGAGGAGGCAGAAATCCACCTATAGCAGATACTCGGAGTTAAAAATGACATACTGTACTGTTTCATTGTTTTTTTTTCCTACAAGAAATCCATCATAGTGCTTTTGTTTGTTTGTTTTTACATATATGCGACAGTATTGTGAGAGACATCTTGTCAGTGATGCTGTCAGTGGGACCAATGAAACCCAGCACTGCATACTGTACCTCCTCCTCCAGCGATAGTCCCTTCATAGCCCGGCATACTGTCAAACATGCTAGCCGGAGGAGCACTGGGTCCCTCGGCTGCGGGTGGGGCAAACATTGCTGAAACAAACCAGAAGAACCAGTTCTGTCAAATGACTCGGATGCAGACTTTCAAAAAGGTTAAATCCTGTTTAGTTTTCATGCGTTAAACAAATCACTGGCCTTTTAATAAACAATCTGAATCTATATCTGAGAATCCTCTGAGACCCCACATGATTATTTAATACAAATCCAGCTAGATTCTTGGGTTGTGACATGTTTTTTTTTATGACAGCAACATAAAACAGTGTAATGAGTGTGTGACTTACCTTGACCCTCCATGTTATTGGCCATTCTGAGATGTTTTACACCTAAAGACCTAAAGGCTGAGTCTTTACCTACAAATATACTTCAGTGAAACTCGCCACTGTCACAACATTTACGAGCTGCCGTACAGAAGCAGACCTCACGTTACCTGTACGTGCATAAGACGCCACACCTTTAATGTGTGCGTGATGTCCTACGTACGTGCTGCCACACCAGAAAAAGCACCCGTGTCTCGTTTCACGTGATAATATACTGCGCACAGTGGATGATACTGTGACGCTTATAATGACTGAGACTTTAAAATGCACGGGCTGTAGACCTATACAGATGACTCATTTATCCTGTTATTGACAGAATAAATGTGACCGACCCTCTCAAAGTAGGATCATTCACTGATCTGCGTACAATGAGCCACCACAGTTCACACTCGTAATAGACTTATATGAGCGCACATGTGGAGGTCTTCTGACTCATTTTAGGCAAAGACAGATCTCTTTCCGTAGCTTTCACGGTAGGATTAAATGGCCGCAGCATGTTTTAACCAATAACCTCACTTACAATCACAGCAGAAAGAGGATACGATGTGTGCCCCTCCCCTCAAACAACAGCAGCGGACAATTCCCTGATAAAAGGAGAGAGTTTTACTTTACGTATATAATCCACCTCTGACTGAAATCCACCATGATTTTCACATTACAAAGTGATACGTTAAAACATGATGCGTGATGATGGTGTTTCTTTTTCTGGGGTGACCAGATACGCTTCCGGACCTGCGGTCGTGCTTTACAAGCAATAGATCAAAGTGACTCAAGGTTCAGTGCAAAAATGATTCTTACCAGGTGTCCCTGCTGCTGCTGGAGGATAACCGAAGTTGGCTGCTCCATAGTTTGGGTTCGGGTGGCTGATATGTAAAGGAAACGAAAGTTACGGACATGTTGGGGAAAAATATGTTTGCTAGATAAAGTTAACAACGTTAAGCGATTCTCACCCCATTATGGGCTGTTTCTCCATTTCTACGCCCTGGACAACGACGAAAAGGGAAATAAAAGAGGAAAAAACTATATAAAGTCCTGAAGCATACACCACCAGTCATGTGACAGAAGAAGCATACCGTTAACACATCCCTCCTACGGGTTTGTCAGTGTTGACTAATTGGTTTCACTCGATAGCTCGCGAGAAAACACTTACCCCGGTAGGTTAGATACCAAGTTTACAAAATTTCTCCGGGAAGTACAGTGCAGCTATAAATGCCTTAAGTGCGAAAGTTATACGCACTGTTTTACACGGCGTTTCCCCCCATCACTCTAGGCGTCGTTTACAATAACAATACACTGCCGTTATAATAACAGATAACGATTAATTGTCATAATGAAATAAAACAATGTAAAATAGCCTACTTCACTTTGATTTGTTAATTTGTTACCAAAAACAAAGTGACAGATTGGTAAAAGTAAGAAAAATTATAATAATATAAGTATATTATATATAATACAGAATAAATGTTTAACATAATAGTAGGCGATGAAATCTGTGTATTTAACTGTGCGAACATATTTCTTATTTATAATTTTTATGGACTTTACTTTCACTAGGTTTAGACAGGCGACACTTCCGCATTTTAATTGCGTTAGCTAAACTACAGTACCCACAAGCCTTTGCAACACCCACGGAAGTCCTTTTCTTTCCTTCCGCCGTCGTTGAGGTCCCTTTTGGATTTACATCGGCGGGTGAGTCGACGCAATCTATGTCAATCCAAGCATTTTAGGACATTATTTGACCGTCCCGGCACGGATTATCAATAATAGTCGTTCAATTAATGTGTGGTTATCAAAATTGACCATTCAATCACTGTGTACTATCTTTAATGTATGATGGAGTGAGGTGCTGCGGCTAGAGCTGTGCTGTCCCGGTGAAGCAGGGGTTGTGTTAAGAAAAGGCCTACTGCTCTTTGATCTCAAGAAATAAACATGTAATACATGTGACATGTAATAATATTAAGACGTCTTCAACATTTGACGTGTTTGAACTTTACGTGTTGTACAATTTGAGGCAGAATACTTGTGTACACTGACTCAAAACAGGCGCTCACGTTAGCCGGCATACGCTGTTCAACACGCTACATTGAGGCTCAGTTCACATTGAAGTAGAATATACCTGGTTTAGTGATGGTTTAATCTATGAGAGCTTAATGTGGTAGTGAGTCAACATAATGGTAAAAACTTAAAGGATTGTAATATTGCTGCTAAGTCCTGTAGTTTGCTCACTTGGCAATCAATGCTAAGTCCTGCTAAATGCTAAGTCTTGGTGCCATGTAGCACGTTGTAAGACGTTGTGTGCTGCACCACTATAGCTCACATAAGGTGCGCCAAGATGTTAGAAAGCTTACATTTTGTCCTGTGTTTCTGTCCTTAGTCACAATGGCAGCCCTCAGGCCCCTCACAAAGCCCAAGATTGTCAAAAAGAGAACAAAGAAGTTCATTCGCCATCAGTCTGACCGATATGTCAAGATTGCGGTAAGTGTCTGTTTGAATAATCTGAACTTTATTGTATTTTAAATAACTGCACATATTTGATCAGAGAAACATCTTTTCGATGTCTCCTAACAGAAAAACTGGCGTAAACCCAGAGGTATTGACAACAGGGTCCGCAGGCGGTTTAAGGGTCAGATGCTGATGCCCAACATCGGTTATGGTAGCAACAAGAAGACAAAGTACATGCTGCCAACCGGTTTCAAGAAGTTCCTGGTGCACAATATCAAGGAGCTGGAGATCCTAATGATGAGTAACAAGTAAGTAATTAACCTCAGACGATTGTTGGCATATGGAGACTGAGATATACATCATCTTCGTTTCAGTAGAGGTGAACGGTTTTGATTGTGGTTTTAAAAGAAAGATTTGCAACAGCCATAATTTTCCGTTAAGTTGTAGTGAGCAGGAATCTAAATTACAGCTTCAAATTTCAACTGGAGTTCAGATGTCTGTTCAGTTGACCTCTCAAATTCATTGCAGTTCTATCTGTTGCAAATCTGATCTTTTTTTTTTTTCACTGCATTAATACAATGAGTTATTATGTGCCATCTAATGTCTGTTCTTAAATTGGCTGTAGCTCAGGCCTTTTGGTCATCAAATTTAGCTGCATTTCTGAGCAACATTTTGTGTTTATTGAACCCATTAAGCATTTTAATGAAAAAAAGGCTGTTAAATTGTTGGTGAAATTGGTTAAAATTGGCATTACATATCCAGGGCTTTTTCTAACCCAAGAAAGGGCGGTGCAGCACCCCCTTTTTTTATCGCCCATTTGTCGACTCACCCTCCTCTCTCACGCACATACGCACATCGGATCCGTAATTGCCTCATACAGTGCTATCGGTGCTATGTCGGAGCATAAAATGCTGCTTCCCAAACTTAAGCTATCTTAATCTACAGCAGAACGCCTTTAAACTGAAGTATACAGACATGATGGCAGAGATCCCAATACCCTAACAGATTAACCAATTAACCAAATATATGGCTAGACATCCATTAGGAAAAGTAGGTGAGCTGACCTTTAACTACACTAATACATGAACTTGTGTATACATGTATGAAAAACATACCTGTTTAATGCAGAACTGCTGACGGGCCAACATTGTTTATAACAGTTCTGCATTTACCTGCAAAGTAAAGAGTAAGGGTTGGTTTCACACCAACCTGATAATGATGCCGGCTATATCTACCCACTGGAGTGTGGGCCAATTTTTTTCCTCTATCACTGCCACTGTAAGTGTCTTGATAGTATGCGTGTTGCCTATGTGATGAGGAGAGGAGCGGTCCGCACACAACTCCCTGGTCTGCTGCGTGATTGACATGCTGACGCCATAGTCTCCAAAATTTACGCTGTGTAAATAGATTAATGAGAACTGTTGCTACAACGGATTATATAAATCGTTAAGTGTTGGAAGCAAGCAGACCTGCTTTTGATCACTGAGTTAAGTTGAGGACTTGATCGCTGTCATCACACAGGATTCAGCTCCAGGGCTCCATCTGATGCAGAGGAGCAGAGCAGCCAACACCAAATTCAGCAGTAGCATGCAGGACAGAGCGGCTCCGTTAGTAAGCGGTTACAGGACACTGTGAAAGCTGCAGTCTAGTGAGGTAGGGAGTGAGGAATGAGCAGAAATTTAAAAATGGTTTATTTACTTTTAATATTTAAAACCATAACAGATAAAATGACTAGAAAATAAGAGATGCTAGATACTTTCCTACTGTTCATATGGCAATATTTAAAATTTGCAGGAGATGGAAGTTATTTTGTACTTTTTGGGTAACTTGCTTTTTAAACAGGTACTATGTAGGAATTACCCCCACCTAACGTGGAGATGGTATATTGCAACAAATGGAGCAGCTGCTATGAATTGCAGCTGTGGTAGCCAGCACACAACAAAATGTCATCCACCAGAGTTTCTTCTGGTGATGAGGTTAGACAATTGTAAAAATATAAATGGATGATTTGTCATATTACTTAATATCAATATCACACTCAATTAAAGCTTTGAAGCTTGATTATGATTAATTAACGATTATTATTATTTATTTTTTAAAACAATAAAGTGCATATCCTAACTCATTTTAAAATGACATACAGAATAATTGACTAATCCCAACAATGGCATCAAAAGCACACATCGTTTGAAATAAAAACTTCTTTAGGTCATATTTTCTTTTAAAGTAAAAAGCAAGTAAATATTGCCACGTGAACAGTACAGACATCTAGCGCATCTACTATTTTCTTGTCATTTTAGGTTATCGTTTTAAATAAGTAAATAAACAATTTTAAAATTTCTGCTCATTCCTCACGCCCTACCTCACTAGACTGCAGCTTTAATAGCGACCTGTAGCCGCTTACTAACGGAGCTACTCTGTCCTGCGTCATGAAGGCTAAAGCTGCGTTCACACCAATCACGATTAAACGTGCAAGACGCCCAATTCGCACAGCCTGATCATTTTTGGGAAATTGTCATTCACACATGACGCTATATTGTTGCTCCCATCTATTTCTTCTCACTGCTACTACTGTCAGAAAGTTACGCAGATAAAAACTCGTCTCTGATTGGATGTTGCGGCGCGATGATGCAAAAAAAAAATCAGTTTTTCCAACTTTATTGGCGCCGCCCAAGAAGCTCAGGACGCTACGTCGCTCAAGACACTGAATTCGCTTCGCTCCAGACTCCATTCGCCCCGCCTGATTTGTGTTTTAGCATCATTGCGCCATTCCCATTGATTTTGAATGCAGAGTAGACGCTCAATTCATGTTTAATCGCTTTTGGTGTGAACGCAGCTTAATGGTTATCTTTATGCTAGCTCCATCCTGTATGATGAGGCTAACCATAGCTTTACCACTTGCACTGGAGCTGAATCCTGTGTGGCAGCAGTGTAGTCTTTTAACTTGAATCTATTTACACAGCAAAGTTTTTACCCCAGGGGAACAGCACGTGGGAAGGAATAACAGACATGAGCAAGTTTATGTCTGTTAGAGGGTCAAAATGTTGGTTTTGGTATAATTTTTTTTATTTCTATAGCCACAATATTTGTTATAGTTGGTTTTCGGCAATTTTATTATTGTATTATAATTTGCAAATGTTTAAAAGTTGGGCTATGTTATAGTACCCAAGTAATGTCATTCATTTGAGGTAATGGCTAGTAACAAAATGAAACATTTCTTATCTGCATGCAGAGTCAAGTCATCGTCACTCGACTCTACGGTAGGGACAGGCCAGGACGAGGAAGAGGAGGGAGAGCGAAAGGGAAAGCACAAGGCAGAGGCAGTGCATCCAATTGTTTTGGAGGTGTGCTAGGGAACACAGGGACATCTCAAGAGAGATGAACACAGTTATTGTTGTACAAGCAAGCCAGAGAGGAACGCCATCTGAAAGAGGAGACCCTGGTGCTTGGAGAGCAGGCACTCGGAAGACAGAAAAGACCAGGATCGACAAGGGTAATGTAGGTAATTATAGGACATGTAAGAAGATGCTTGTCACCCAATTAGCAAACGTTACCTAATATCTGGCAATTATACACCCTTCGGCTTCTACAACATAGCCTTATCATGTGATCAGCATTGAACTATAAAATCATTGCGTATACACCTGTCAAGAAGATAGCAGGCTACTTCACTTTCGCGTTTGAAGTCCTTCTCGTTCATCAAGGATTTCCAGTGTGACCGCATTGCCAATATAAAAATAGAAATACTGGCGGTGGGTGCAAGAAGGGACAGAGTACTTGATTAAGAAGCTTTTCAACCAGAAGTGATATCGGCTCCTTAACATGTTGTGCAGTAATTTGTGCTTGCAACTAGGGATGAGCATTGATTTTCAAATAGTCATTAAATGATTTAAAAAAATGGAATATTTCATAAAAAAAATAATAGTTCATATCTGGGGGGAAAAATACCAATGTAGCAGGCGAGTTGCTTAGCTTGAAGAAGAAATCACAAAGTGATCTTAAACAGACTTCGCTCCCGCCTTCATCCCAACCATGTGGACATGCTGAGCTTTCTTAATAAAAACATGGAATAGGCTTTAACAGCAATTCTGTCTCAGGTATGTTCAGTATAGCGTGTTCCCACACAATTCGCCTACTGTATAGCCAAATGTCACATGCTTTTGTAA
>JANJYQ010207546.1:0-11607 GCA_024605255.1 Rastrelliger kanagurta | reverse complement strand
ACACACACACACACACACACACACACACACACACACACACACACACACACACACAGTGTATTAGAGAGAGACCATGGGTGAGACAGACGAAAGAAGACAAAGAACACAGACACAGAGAAAGGAGGACTGGAAACATCTCAACAGTGTGTCACTGTCGACCTTGCAAATGCATTATGCACTCTGTATTATCCTGAACAATAAAGAAAAGAAGCCCTGCTTGAATTCCTTGCCCTAGATTCTGATAGTCAAAAAATCTTTGGGAGAACAGACCCTGCCAGGGCACTCAGACAATGTCAAAAAAGACGAGATCTCCCCACATAAGCAACTCTTTTCTGATGTGCTGCAGGGTAGCGGTGCTGGAGCTGAGGCTCTTTCGTCGCCCACACCACTCCGCCGATTGTCAAGGCTCCCTCTCACTGAAAAGGAAGTATAAGCGCAGCTTGCCCATGAACCTCTCTTATCCTCCTACACATTCATTACAGGGACGCACACACAGACGCAGAAGAGAGAGACAAAGCAGGGATCACGGATGGTTCTGCTCCTACTTGTCTTATCAGTGATAGATTATGAAGATATATTTTGTACCGATTTGTTTCATTTTCTTCTCGACCCCCTTATCCCGCAGGACACTTTGCAGATAATTGCACTCTGGGACATTTCAGTTTCTTTCTGTCCTCACAAAAAGAAGATTAACGACAAATAACACAAATGAGACTATATGCAAGCTCTTTTGAGCATTTTGAGTGAATTACATCAGCTGAAGCCTTTATGTGTATTCATCTTCCTCAGTATAAAAGACATACTTGAGTATTATGTAATTACATAAGGCAAACGAGATTAAAAAAAAGCCTAGTCCAACATAATAGCCTGATTTGGTCTTGATGAACCTCTGATAACCTCCAGCCCTTTGTCATTTACATGGTGTTAACTCTGCACACCACTGTATACAGTATACTATAGATCTGTTGCCTTGGACTCAAGTAACCCAACACTCCAGCATCAGATCCTCATTTAACCACAGGAACAAACAAGATGTCAGTGCATGAACTCCTTCACTCTGCAGTCACTCTGACAGACATTAGCTGGTAACACTGGTGAGAATACATCACAAGCACTCAGAGAGAAACCACAAAGACTGAGGGAACGTCAACCCTGCTCCACATTATACTTGTGAGTCAATATTCCTTGAAATGCAAAGCATGTATCCATACGTTAATCTAGACTTTGACTGTAACACAAATGCCCCTAAACAGTCTTTCTTTGGATGACATGGTCATCTGATCTTGTATTGATCTTATGGCTTGGTTTTATACAGAGGAAAGCAATGTTTTGGTTTAAAGACAGAACTGGAGAAGAAAATTGCCTTAGGCAAAAAACAAAACTATGTAAACCCCTTCATCCTGTGGTTTGATGCCGTCTGTGGATGTCTGAGCTGCTGCATGACTTCTGAAGAGCCAAAGATGACTGCTGGTGCAGAAATCAACCATTAAATTTACTAGAATGGAGAGTATGGTTACCAGCATCAGACACTTCATACAACAGCACCCTTTTGAGAAGGATCTATCTCAGCCAGCAAGCCAACCCCCAGCCAGTGCAGGGTTCCAGTCCAGCTTAATTATTGATGCCTCTCAATGACTGCAACCCTCAACATGCTGGGACCTCAACAGCTTCTCCTCTGCAGGTGCATCGTTGCCAAGAGACAAGACAGGCAAATAATTCACAGGCAGTCATGGTCACAAACACACTGAGAAGTACATAATAAGGGATCATACATAATCAAGTGCATGTAATATGAGAAGGTAAGGACACAGATGAATAACGTCTGTAATGTAGATTTATGCAAAATTTAAAGGAAATATGCTCATAAACCACAATCTATTTTAATAAGGCGTTACAAGAGCACAAAGGAGCAGAGGTGGCATCGAAATTGATGGAGGAATACTCTGCGTGTCTGTTCATTTTCACATTTTATGGTCTGTAAAAGAGGATCCTCTGAGACAAAGCGGATGAAATAGAAACCTCAAATTCAAAGAAAGAGAAAAGAGGACAGGCTGGCAACCATCTGTTAGCTTAATTACAAGAAATGCTCTGTTCAGAAAACACAGCAGACACTTTAACCCTTTAACCTTTTGTTTGATCAACATGCCGAACCTCCCCACCACAGAAGCTAATTAGAACATGTGCTATTTTAGATTTTTAACCAAATTGCTATTATTTGAGCATTGCATGTTTTATCCTATACAGTAGATTTAGTTTGCATTCTGTGAAGTGGCAAGCATTTAGGTTAGATGGCTGCAAAATATAAACTGTAGGTACTTTTAATATAGCAGCTGTAAGTATTAATACAACAGCAGCTACATCAACATACTGGTTGATGTAGCTGTTGTGATGTCTCAAGATTTGCATGAGAGGTTTTGCTCTATTATCAATAACCAAGTACCATATCATTTAAATACAAACTGAAATTGTCACTGCTTTCGTTTGCTGGCCAGCTGCTACTCTTACACCTTGTATATCAGCTGAGCGTACAACAGGTTGCAACCAGCTAGCTTAGCTTAAAACTGAGTAAGTTGAATAATAAGTAATAAGATATATTGTCATTGCTTGCGGTGTCTCCTGTTTTCATTGTTTGCATTAAACAAAGCTAACTGGTTGCTGGCTATAGCTTCTTATTAATAGAATTTACCATATAATAGCTGTATCACTCTTGTCATTTAACTCTCAGCAAGGCAGCACATTTCCCATGTTCCCTTAAAACAAAAAAGACACGATCCATTATCCAAATGTAAGCCAAAATCTTTAAAGATTAAAACTTGAGATTAACGACTGCATCAACTGATGTGTGACAAAAATAAATTCAACTCAAAAACTCCAAGTTTTCTCTGAGCTTTCAGCTCCATGAATGGAAGTGGCTCAGGTGTCGTCATGTAACCTACTTAAAAACTGAACACCTGAGCCAGTTTTGTTCGGAAAAAGTTGTTAAGTTGATAATATTTGCAGCACATACTGTTTATAAGTACAGGAATGCAAATGTACTTCTATGATTGTTTTCAATATTATGTATTTATGTGGTCAGAAAGATTAAGGATTGGGTCTTTAATCCTACCTTTAAACTGCCAGTTGGCTCATAGACTGGGTTGGGCTGTCTTTTGAGGGATCCGTCACTGTCACTGGGGCTGACAAGGAAACAGTGGACAGAGGATTAGACTGGATTGATTATACTTATACTGTACATATTCATATAAAAACTACACTCCCAATTCAATGTATTATGACTGTAGTTTTATTTACCTGTCTTTGAAAAAGTTGGAAACAATTTGCTTAACTTGAGCTTCCTCAGCATTGATGACCCCTGTGTTTTGACTCCTTGGAGGTAACTCCTTCAAAGAGAAAATGAGCAAAGTAAGACAACAGGCACAAAACAAAGAAGCAATTTAATACCTTCAAATAGGACATCAGCTCCCTATTGCTTGCACTTACAGGTTTTTTTGCTACAGCTGGAGGGGTGTCCTTGGCAACAAACTTCCCTGATGACTTGAAGCTGGGCTTAGGGGCCTCTTGTGCTGTCACCTTGACAACAGATGCAGGGCTCCTTCCCAAGCTACTGCTCGCTGGGGTAGATGACGCCAACAAATTGGAGGAAGAAGACAGAGGAAAAGCGTAGGGGTTTATAGTTGGAGAGGTAGGAGAGGGAAGGGAAACCTCAGGCTGAACATCTTTCCGAGCATCAAGACTTCTGGACCTCCGGCGTTCGTCAAATCTGAGCCGCTGCCTTGCTCCAGGGCGCCCTCTGGTCAGTGGGGCACTTCCTGGCGTTCCACTGTTGAACTTGCTGATGAGTTTGTTGATGGGAGCCAGTGAGTTAGTGTCGATCACTGGGGCAGGGTTCTCATCAACTGCTGCTGGAGGTTCAGGGAACGACTCTAAAGGGGAAGCTGTACTATATTTTTTCCCACTGTACCGTCCCAGAGAGCCAGTGAAACCTGCTCCGTTTTGTTTGGCCCTTGGGGGTCCCACACCATTTATTTTGACAGGTTTTAACCCTGCTTCATTATACTCCTCATTACTAGTCCAATCTCTATTTTTCTCTACTTCATTGGCTTTTGCTTTGAGTTGGGGTTCGGATTTTGACCTCTCCACATGTCCTCCTCTGACAGTCCCGCCTTCCTCCTCCCCCTGTGTTCCTGCTTGCCCATCCCCAGGAGGTCTTTTAAGAGGGCTCCCGAAAATCTCTCCATCCTCATCCTCTGCTGGAGAAACAGGGGAGCGAGCTGTATTTATAGCAGTGCTATAGGGATTTGTGAATTCTGCTGGTTCTTTGCTTTTGGGGAGACTGTTAAAGGGTGAGGGGGGCCCTGAGCTAGGTGTCGGAGTGTTTAGCTGCACACCATATGAGTCACCTTTTTCACCATCTTTCAGGACCACATAAGGCTGCCCAGAGATTCCCTGGACTCGTACTGCCACCCCATATTTATTGGTGGGAGGAGTTGCACTCTGGTTTCCTTTGGACTTATCAGGAAAACCTCCGCCTGTGTCATGGAGATCCTTGATGAAACGGATCTGAACTCCATAGTCCACTAGTGGTTTCCTATCAGTAGAGAGAGCGCTCATGTTGACTTCCTGGTATCTGTACAGGCAGCCTGCGCAGAAAGGGAGGGGGAACAGCAGAAATGCAAAGCAGGACGATCAGTGAAACAAGTTACAAAAACATGAAAGTCCAGGTGCTAAAACCTTTTTTAAAAATCTGCAGAGATTAAATTGACAACTCTTGACCACTATTGATCACTACGCCTGTATTTCTAATGACTGTGCCTTCATCCTTTTTTATTTGTATCTCATCTACAGCTGTTTCCAGTCTACTTTTTTCTACTTTTATCACTCTACCATCACGTCTTTTCCTTGTTTTTTGTGTAAATTCACCACTCCTGCCCAGGGAGAGTCACTCAACCTGCTGAAATATCACACTACTGGCATATCTTGATGAAACTGTCATCCTCTCTTGCTGCCCTACAGGCTTAACTCCTTCTTAACCAGATTTCATTGTTTTCATTGTCATGCCAAATATGCCACTGGGGCACTGAGAACCACTTTGTTAAGGTTGAGGACTACTTTCTTTTCCTCAAAGTGTGTTCAGAGGGCAGGAAAACAGAAGTATGAGAGGAGTGTGTATGAGACATCTCACACAAAATAATCAGTTTATTTGTTCAACACCTCTTGTTTACATATAATACAGTAGTCATGCAGAAATGTAGCTCAGTTCATGGTTGGTAGCAGGTAAGAGAGACCTGAATGTCACTATTGAAGGCCACAGTAACAAACTAGAAATGCACTCGTAGATCGCAGACCTCTACCAAGGCAGCTCAGAGTCTGTGTCATGTTTTACTAATGGATTTTCAATATTGTGTCCAATGACACCATATTTTCATTGCTGTTTTACTGCCTCCTCTGCAGCTTATTTTTTTAATTTACTTGGCTATGCTCATTAAAGTTGAGAAAATAGTACAAAAATAAAAGTAAATAATAGTAAAATATAAAACAAAAGTTAACAGAATCCAAGGTGATGAGTTCAAATTCCTTGTTAATCTGTCTATCTATAACTCACAATCCACTTTGCCATCTTATACAACAAAGAAAATGATCAAATTTCACATTTAAGAAAGCTAGAAGTAGCTAGTGTTGGCATTTTTGTTTGATAAATGAAATAAATAAAACAATCAACAAATTATCAATGAAATTGATTGCAACCTTGATTGATTAATTAAACTGTTCCAGCTCAAAACAACACAATATCTCATATAATAAGCAGTATTGCCTACTTTTGGCATGTCTTTGTAATATCACTTAAAATAAACTGAGGTATTTTTTTTATGTAGCACTAAAATGACTACTGAAAGAAGTCTATTTTAATTAGTTTGTAATTTGATTAATTGTCTCATTTATCAAGCATGAATATCAAAATGATTACAGTAGTCACTGTTTAACATTTGTTTAATAGCCTAAATGCTTAATCAAACTGTCTCAGCGTTATATTTGAACAACCCAATCAGAATCATATTGTAGGTAGCAAAGTCCACGTCCACCTTCTGCGCTCTGAAAATGAGCTCAGTGATGAACCCTATGAGAAGGTGAATACTCCTCCTATTGTCCAGGCTCTGTGGAGCATTAAACACTAGGGGCTATGTCAGGAATGGACCTCCCCACTCTCTCTCTCTCTGCCTGTGCCAGAGTCTCCCCAGTCACCAGACTTCAGAGTAGAGTCAGTCAGGCGTAGACTGTTTACTTTGAGCTGTGCAGGAACACACACCAACTCAACCATATGTATACACAAACACACACACACGCACACACGCACAAAGGTTTACTTAAGTCATTTTTGTGGGTGTTTACAGAGACTAACATTCATTTCTTTGAGACTTACCCTAAGTCTAACCATAACCACAACTGGCCTAAATCTAACTCTCACCCCACCCTCAACTGCTGATCCAAAAATCCGCATTTTATCAATTGGGAACATGGCCACCAGTTGCACAAACCATCCCCAATCAACTGAAGTCTAGTGTATGTCCTTAAAATTGACTTAAGTAGTTGATCTAACAAGAATCATTCCTTTCAGTGGCTCCACAAAATAAATAATGCGCATGTCTCTTGCTGCAGCTATGCTATTACATAGTGGCTATTCAACATGCAGTAAATGTTATTTCTATTTCATACATTAACCTTCATTTTTGAGCTCCAGCCTGTTTTGTTTGTCTTTGTCACCTATAGCTCTCCCAGATGTGACTCTCACGGGAATTAAAATGTAACCGACCACAGGTTATAATGTAACACGCAGCAACCCAACCAATGGCAAGGTTAGATTAGTGAATCAAAGTCAGCCTTTGTCTTCTCCTAAAAAACATTCTTAGGATTCCAGACGCACCCTTTACACTCGGCATTGCTCGTGGTTTGCATTTGTATAATAAGGACAGATTAAGAGGAAACTAAGAATTAGGGCAGAATCAACTATAAAAGCTGCCTTACACATTCTGAAAACTGTCCACATGCAGTAAATAAAAAGTGAAGGAGACTAATTAAAAGATGGCAAACTGAAAATACTGGGAAAAAAACCAAATAATTTCTATTGTTCTAACATTAAAAAAAAACAAGTGACCTGATTTGCCAGTATGTTGAATTCTGGACATAAAAACAGTGAAGAGTTAAAAAACAGGGAAAATACTTTAAATATATTTCAAATATATTTTTCACTGCAGTGTCAAAGTGCTCAGCCCTCGCTGGTCACACTGGAAGCCCTCAGGTGTAATATGTTCCTTGGGCAAATACAGCCATGTTTAGCAACCAGTAGCCAAGCAGTGCTGGGCGACAACTGGTTCACCTCCTCTCATGCTCTCTTTCTCTCTCGTCACAAGGAATGACTGTGTCAACAGAGACAGGAATGTCACCAGACAGGCCTATCTGCCATCACTCTTCCCTTTATCCTCACCCAGGCACTTCTCATTTTCTTTTGGCCTTGTTTCTGCACCCCTCTTTGCTTCTTACAGCACTCTGTGCTTCACTTTCCACAGTTTCTCATGCCCTTGGGTACCTGAACAAAACATGTGTTACTTTGATGCTAGGGATGGGTGATGTGCTTGAAATATTCTGAATAATGGGAACTCAAACCATTACTTGAATAATCAATCAGCAGTAACTGGGGACCCTTGTGATCATCAATATAATTGTTTAGGCTTTTCTTACCAAGTAAAAGCTTAATGATTTGTACATCTGCTTTACATATGTGTAAATTTAATATCTTTGTGGTTTTGCATTATTAAGAGGAGAAAAAAGCAACATGAGGACAATCTTCAGCTCTGTGATTTAGTAATGGGCATTTTTCACCATTTTCTGACATTTTATAGCCTAGAGAAATTGATAGTGAAAACAACAATTTTCTGCAGCTTTAAGGATTTCTAAAGACATTTAAATCCTGATTATGATTTGCATAATATAATAAGTTAAAATAATGCATAAAACTCACATGTCCACAATTGTTGAATTGTTAGGAATAAATCATTTATATAACATATTCCATCTGATTCCACTGAAATCCAATAACTTAATAGTGTATTATCACACAGTTGTTTTTGGGTTTGTATGCAGAAGAAAATCAACTTTAAACAAACTATCCATGTTGCCATATTGAAGGGCCATGTTTTCTTGTGTAAAATAAAAACAGTATGATAATAGAGTCCCTCATTAAAAGGTAGGTTACGTGTTTACCAAAAAACACCTCAAAGTGAGCTTGGAGTGTGCCCCCAAGCAAACATTTTAGTTTTAGGTCAGGGCTATTTCTGGAGCAATTTATTTCAAATGTAACTGAAAAATATCACATAACAACAACATCTCTCCAAGGTGCGAGTTATGAGCTGTCACTTAAATTGTTGGCAAGGATATGGGCGCCATATCATGAGGCTTATCTTAAACAGCTCAGGTAGATATAATAACCATGCACATAAATAGAAAGACTACATTGTGTTTTCTTGGCACGTAGCCTTGACATTATTTACACAACTGGACTCCTCCTGGACACTACTTAAAATAACCTCACTTTTCAAATTCATATCATTAAGTTAAATAAAGATACTTTACACAGAGGAAGCCATTACAACAGAGCTGCACCTGTCGGCTCCTGGATTAATTGCGTCACACCCACCTATCCGGTCAGTCAGTATCGGTGAGCGTCGAAACCAGCGGGCTTGTTTACATGAGCCTGTGGGACCACTAGCTCAGCGACAGGGAAAACAAACAACCAACACACCTGTTTGCCCCCACTACCATACACATCCTATTTGAAGCCTTTACCTGCTCGTAATAACCTCTCATATCCTCTTTACGCGCCGCAGTCAGATCCAATTATAGACCAGCGCGCAGAGCCGCATCTAAAACCTCTGAAAAGCGAACAACAAAAGGCTTTCCCCACCCGCACGGTGCTTGTTTTCGGTCATTACGATAGAGCAGTGAAAGCTGGGCATGAGAAGACGGCTGCCAAATCCAATCACAAAGCCACAGGTGTCCATCTCCGCTTATCCCAAATGTTAGAAAACGCCCGCTCAGCAAAACCGGGGTTTACAGTAGTGCTCAGACACTTTTTCCCAGTTGAAATCAACAAGCCTGAATAAACAGCACACCAGGCAGCAGCTGTGTAAATATTCTGACTACACTACTTATTCTACTGCACCTGCAATGATGAACCAGATCCAGATATGTATTCCTCTTTCTTCCCAGGAGTCCGGAGTCCGTCTTTACAGCAGGAGCAGCAGCGGCAGCAGCGATGGCTCTATATAGTGTTGGTGGGATGTGGAGATCAATGAACTGACTGAGGACATCGGGAAATTCTCCCCTGCTACCAGTGCAACCTGTTGCCAACACGTCGGGTAGTCATCGTCCCGCCTCAGGACCCACTTCATTGGTGGGAGGCTCCCCGAGAGGCGGCGCCACTGCGGCCTTAGTTTCATCTCATAACTCGATGTATGACCCGTTTTGCAGGGATGGAAGCAGGGTTTACTTTATATAAGTAGAAGTATACAGTAATGTAAAAATACTTAATTACAAGTAAAAGTCCTGCATGACAAGTGACACTTAAGTAAAAGTAATATTAGCTGCAAAATGTCGTTTAAAGTATTGCAGTAAAAGTGGTTTAGTCCCTCTGACTGATATATTGTATGTACATGACATCATTATACTGAAGCGTCAGTGTTAGAGCAGTATGTTGTAGCTACTGGAGGTGGAGCTAGTCTTTACTACTTTATATACAGTAGTCTAATTTAGTCCAGTCTTCCCAACCTAGGGGTCAAACCCCTTCAAAGGGTCAAGAAATGAACCTGAGGGGTCCTAAAGTGATTAATGGGAGAGGAAAGAAGAAAAAAGATCTGATACAAATCTGTTTAATTTTGCAACAGATCAGTTTTTAGACAAACTTTGATTTTTGGTGAAACATTAGATCATTTGAACATTTATTGGAATGAAACCATGTAAGAAGTTTAGAAGAAATCACTATTATGATTATGATGTTAATTCACATCTGAAATGTGACCATGACCTCATGTCTTTTTGACATTAAAAGACAAAAACTGTTGCATTTTCAAAGCTTGATATATTATCTATTGCGTCAAATCTTCATCTGAAAAGTAACTAAAGCTGTCAGTCAAATGTAGTGGAGTAGAAAGTAAAAACTAAATTAAAAATCAAATGAAAATACTTGAAGCTGTGCTTAAGTACATGACTTCAGTACCAGTACCCGAGTACTTTCCACTGATGTTTTCACAGCTGTTTTTATGGGAAATCATATAAGTCAGTGTGAAAATGTTTGCATGGCAGTATTGGGCTATAAACATGTCTAACACAAGTACAGATTATGATAAGTATTGATCACTGCTAAACCCAAACTAATTAACTATTGACAAGGGGGATATCATGGCAATACTTGCAACGGCATTGCAGCCAATATGACTATTACACTGCAATTACTTATATAAAAATAAGCTATAATTCTATGCTCTAAATATTGACTTATTTAGCAAATTCACTCAACAATCAGGGCTTTTTCTTTTTTGCCCTCATTTCCTCCAAGTCACTTAACTCTACATACCAAAAATAAAGATCAATGTCTTTAATGCAAAGATTAAATTGGTTAACTGTAAATGGAATATCTTTGGCTATTAGACTTTTAGTTGAGTTAAGACATTTCAAGATATTGTTGGAAAGTTTTCTCCCTGCTTTTCATTATTCATAAGACAAAATAAGCAACTGACTTATGACTAACTGCAGCTCTACTTTCATGTTAACTTGATGCTCACCATTTCTTGAGGTTGTTGGAAGAACCAAGTGATTTGGGACTAATAGTGAGAAAGTTACAGGGTTGTTATTTTAATTAGTTGTAACTTTAAATGCAGTTGTTGATTTGCAAAGAATTTTCTTAATTCCAGCTCAAATTAAAGTCAGGTTAAAAATATTCCTGGTTATTCATCATTAATCTAAAACAAATTCATCTGAGGTTCACTCATTGACTGCAGTCTGTACTTTACCTACAAGCAATGCTATACTGTATTGTTGTTTCTCCAGAAACATCTTGGGAAATGAAGACTTTTCAGACATAAAGATTACCAATTTTTTCACAAGGCTTCTCAACCAGAGTGTTAGGAATCAACTAACAACCAATTACTCTTCTTTCACAATAAACTGTGACAAAAACTGTGACAATTAAATATTGACCCTCTACACAAACTTGAAGCAAACTACCACTAAAACAAGACTGACCAAAAAATAGTTCTCTGTAAATGAAATTAAGGTTTATGTTATGAATCTGAACATTATGAAAAAACAAATTCCATTGGTTTCTGTTTTACGGGGGTTTTCAACCCTCATTTTAATACAACGATTAGCAAACAAATTGTTTAAAAAATGAATAAAAACAGACATGGACAAGTACAAAAAAATCTGTCTTTACTTCAGAGTTCAGTACCTTTCCCTTCCCCACCCTCTGTGGGACTCACTGGTTCCTCCAGGTTCCACCAGGAGGCGCCAGAGCAGAGCAAGAGCACAGCACAAATACCAGTACAAAATAATAAAGGA
>JANJYQ010207210.1:0-11322 GCA_024605255.1 Rastrelliger kanagurta | reverse complement strand
GTGTGTGTGTGTGTGTGTGTGTGTGTGTGTGTGTGTGTGTGTGTGTGTGTGTGTGAAACTCAGTGCGTCTTGGTAGTGTTACATTATAACCATGTGTTTATTGCCATGACATATTTTTGTGAATTCAGTGGTGTCATGGCAGAGCTTAGATCTGGGATCAGAGTTCACACAAAACCTTGCAAAGAATGTAAGATTCATGTCACCTGTTCACACTGCCATGANCTCTCTCTCTCTCTCTCTCTCTCTCTCTCTCTCTCTCTCTCTCTCTCTCTCTCTCAGTCTCTTCCTCCATGTTTCATTCCTCTTTGCCTCAATGTTCGTCTATTATTGAGCATTAACACCATCTAGTGGTTCTTCACATTAATGCTGTTCACCATTTGTCATGTGGCGCAGCATTTGCACAATGGAATATTCCTAGTCACACTTGATTATAAGGCTCATTCCATTTGACATAATTTCATTTCATTTAATTAGATTCTGCAATAAACTGAAATTAAGCATTTTATCCCAAAATAAGATTTCTATAATTTGCAGCAGAAGGGGCTCCAGTATAAACACAACAGACAGCCTATTTACACAGCAAGGCATTGACCAACATTAACATTTATTTGGAGTCATATGTCAAATAGTTGCTCTTGTATTGGCTCTGAACTTGTTTACACCATCTTAGCTTAGGATGCTATCATAAAAGCATTTTCTGGTTATCACTTATCAAAAAGTACCTTAAAGACATCTAAATGATTTATATCACAAAAAAAGATACTTCACTGAATAATTGAGGGTTTGAGCAGTTGCTGGTAGCATAGATAATGTCAGGGTAGGAAAAAATGACTAGGATGCGTCCTCTGGGCACCTTGGATATCTGTACTAAATTTTATGGAAATCCTTGCTACCATAATAGTTGTCAGAACATTTAATTCAACACCAAAATAGTAATCTTCTGGTGGTGTAAACTGATCTGATGACTGACCAGCAAACTGTCATTGCCATTCATAGAGTCACGCCATTGGCATGACCAAACATGTTTCTGTCAAGTTCACTTTAGTCAAAGATAACTTATATTATATGTGCTTAAAGCAGTGAGAGCACAAGCATAGATGGCTGGTATATAACAGACCAGGCAACAATGACATCAGCATGTAAAAGAGAAGCTGAAGTGGAGGCGTGTTGCACGGCGGGTTGAGGAGGAAGCAGCAGAAAGGGTAGGCAGACTAAAGCAGCTTAGATAAAGCAGCCTGTGTGTTATTTGCCAATTGAATCCATAGAAGGGAATCACTTGTGGGCTAGCTCTGAGATCAACTGTTATGTACTGATATGTAAGAGTTTGTGAGCTGAAGTTGACTTCATGGTCTGCCTGAGTACAGCTTTATGAGCCTTTTTAGTACACGTATTGTGTTTAGAACAACAATAGCTTGTTTTGCACATTTGGGTTATAAAAACTGTTAGTCCTTTTGCCAGGGAGTCAAGCAGTCGCCAGATTTATAGGTTTTAATGTATGTGGAACCAAAACAAGTACTCACTGTCATGTCTAATTCACTGTCAAATCAAATACGTAGCAGTGTGAAGTTATGATGTAGTGTGAGAAAATCAGAGCTAATTAGCAGCCACTGGCCAGCCATGACAACAATTTGCAGAGGCAAATGAGGAAACAGGAGAAATCATGGAGTAAAAGATTTACTAAAATATATGAATAAACATGAAGCATCTGTATACAGTATATAACATTTTATTTTTTAGTTGTTTATAGCTCCATTTTTGACTTTGCATGCAGATTTTCCTTCTGCTTTTTAGCTGAGTATAGTATTTGCATATACAACTGCTGAAAATGCTCATAAATATTCCAACATATTTAGTCAGTAATTTTACCTTGAATATAACTTTTATAAAATGCAATAGTTTAGTGTCTTGCATAATTGATTTAGAGGTCATACTCTAAATATCTGGTTCTAGCATAGTTTTCATAACACTGTACTTTGCAAAGTGGTCAGAGCAACATTTACACTGGTATTGACATCGCTGGAGTGGTAGCAGGTGGCAGAATGGGTTTGTAATTGTCCATCACACTGTTGATCCATTTATTGTACTTGCACATCTTGGTGTAGACACTTGGGTGGGCTGGGTCATAACATCCATGACGGAACCACTGTATACCCTGCAGCTGGCCATCACACACCATCACACTGCTAATATCATGCTGAAAAACAAATTTAGAATAAGACTCAGACACTGTTTTTTATGGTAAGTTGATGATAATATGTGAGTTTAAATTAAAATGACAATGAATACATTGGAAGGCAGGAAGTTGGCACATAGCGTACAGAAATATAGCACTTTGATCCACAGGTTATTTAAATTGTGTCTATTCTCACCAGACAATTATCTGTGTTTTCTTGACCAGCGCAGACCATGCCCTCGCTCCATTGCAGGTATTCTTCGAAAGTGTTCATACAAATGTTGTCATTTACAACAGGCACAGTTATACACTGCAGGCGTGGAGAAGACTGATCTGTTTTGAAGAAGAAGAAGGGGGGCTCTTACTCTGACAGTGAAGTAATGCACTTTGAATTTTACTGGTTTCTCATCTGAATCTGTAACATGAGTGCAATTTAGCATTTGTGATATATTCACACCCATCAATCTGCCACTTATTCAGTGAAAAAATTTTCTTCAGCAAGTGTATGGATTGTTTCCCATTTTCATGCATTGCCACTTTTTGCATTGAAGCATAAGGTCTAAACCTTAAGTAAATGCTATTTTCAAGGTCTACATCTTTTAATTAGTTTTGATCACTGACGGAGCATTTTTGACAGACAACTAGAAACTCTTCTGATTAAAGAAAGCCATTTTTAGCCATTTTTAAAATAGCTGGTCCATGCCTTGTTAGAGCTGCAGTGACCAGAATATTGATCAGGTTTTATTGCAACTTAATGTTCACCTGGTGAACAGAATGAAACCTTTCCCTAAGTCATTGTGAAAATATTACTATCAATCTGTACGCAAAAGAGAACATGCATATACATTTAGAGCATATTTCTTCCCAGTCCGAAGAACAGTTATACGTATCAACCACTGATGGGGATAAAAATAGCAACAGACTGGTAAATATAATAAAATACAGTGTAAAAACATAGGTTTGCAAATGATTTATAAAGGAAATGCATTCAGCATCTTTGTTAAGACTTAAACATACAGTGTATTTGATCAGACAGAAAAACAATATAACAAATCCATGCAAAATTAGTATTAAAAATCTTGTAGATCAGGGAATACTTGGGCTGGATTAGGGAACAGTGGTTTATAAAGTAATTATATAACTTTCTAGTGTGCTTAATGATGTGTGAAAGCCACGGTGGCACCTTTAAATCCACTTACAATGATTTGGGATGGTGGAGCCCCAGCCACTGACATGGCAGATCTGTCCAGGTTCTGGGCAACGTTTGGGCAGAGGGATGGGCTGAACATATTGGTTAAAGATGGCGGGCTCAGCCAGGCGGACCATTGTGAGACTGTGGAGAGGTGAGCGGTAGGGGCTGAGCGGGATTACATCAGCAACATAGATATGTTGCTCAGTGCCCTCCTCCACTGTCAGGTCATGTTCCCCAAGATATGCAATGGTACTGTAGGCTCTGCAGAGGACAGGGAAAGAGGAGAGAGAAGGAGACACACAGAGAAGAAAGATAAATTCATTAAGCTCAGGCTGACATTTCAGGCCTCAGGCAGAAACAAGACCATGACCAAGGAACAGTGAGTCTTAATCAGATATGAGCAGCAGGTTAATCAGCATGGCATAATCAAGCACATCTTTGAAGTGCTCACCAATAAATAGCAAAGTGCCTACTCTAAATGCCAAACAGATAGCATATTTATAAAGATAAATAAATCAAATTTGCATACATCCTCCTTATTGACTCATTTGAGGACACAAGACAGACTATGAGTTGATGAATCAATTATAAATCTACTATTCTGATAATCTAGTCGAGTTATTTTTTAAAACGTACAAATTCTCTGATTTTGGCTACATGGACAGGACCAAAGAGGACAATTGAGAACATCAACTTGAACTTGTAAAACAGTTATCTATTTTACACAATATTCTGATATTTTATAGACTGATTAATCAGTTAATTGAGGAAATAATCAACAACCTGATAAGAGATTAGGTGCAGCCCTATTGTGATCTCTTGAAGTTGTTTATTAGGAGGGTGTCAGCATATGTTGTACCACAAAATGATAAAAGAGCAATGGTAATGGCTGACCCATTCATACAAAACATTGTGCTTATTAGTCTATTCAGGGAAATCTGCAACACTGAAGAACTGCAGGTTAAAGGCCATGCTGAAAATGCTGTGACAATTGCATTAACAGACAAAAATATACTATATTTAATTAAAACATGGTTAACAGGAACAACTATAACTCTTTACATAAAATGTTATGTTAACTCATAAATCTGAAAAGTGTAACAGTCATAAAAATAAATCAATGGATAAAAGATGTGGCAAATATTTAGTTCAAGGTAGCAAGAAAACATAAATTGTGATTCTCACTCAGAATCAGCAGTAGGCTACACATTTGGGTCTGCGTCACCAGTGTACGACTACATACGTGGGTGTACACTGAAAGGAGGTTACAAGCCACCACTCATCGATAAGTGCTCCACTGCAGGATGTTCCTCCATCACTCAGACGGACCTGCCAGGGTCTAGAGTGAGGCTGGCATGTCTTGGAGTCCTGCAGAGGGGACGCTCCTGTCAACAATAAAGAGAGAGCAGAGAGAAACAAAATGACTTTTATATACAACATTTCCATTCAGACACTGCACAGTAAATATCTACCTGCAAGTGCCAATGCAACCACCAGAAAGAGGAGATTCATGATGTATCTCTTGTTTATGAGGCTGGTATAAGGTGTGATGACTCTTCAATCAGTCTGTCCTATTTAAGTTTTAGAGGATGGGGGAGGAACAGAGGAGCAACTGACTTTATTGCTATCAGGTACCATTTCCATTCAGCCATAAATTTTGTAATAATCTTATCAGAGAGAGTTTCAAAACCCTCTGACATAATATTTACAGTAAGAGGGACACACCTGTTTCTTGTAACTTCTCATACCTTTAATAAGGACAAGGAAAATACTAATTTATTGTAAACAAAAGACAAAAGACCTCAGAGTTTCATTATTCTGCAACAGTATATTTTAATGTCTGAGTGATTATCAGGACACCAAAGGGCACTTTATGTTGATATTGACTCAACACTCTTGCTACCCTGTTGATGATGATAGCACCCTGTCAGCAAGATGTTTAGCCTAATGTTAAAAAAAAGAAAAAATAATGCAATAGTTGCTTTCCCTGGTAACTAGTTATTTATATTGTGGAGTAATTCAGTTACTAACTCAGTTACTTTTTTGAGAAGTAACTACAACTAGTTACTTTTTGAAAGTAACATTCACAACACTGTGTGTGAGATATGCAGTAATTTCTTTTTCAGTCAGTTAAGATCAAGAAGAAGGGACTGTCTGCCCTTGCTCAGTAAAGATACTTTTATATATTTTTCTCTTCAGAGTCAAATAGAAATACATTTCCACATACAAAGGGCAGGGTTCACAGTATGCACTTACCACATTGGTGAAAATAGAGTGCACCTTATGGCTCAGAGTGAATTAGAGAGATAAGTAAGATGGACTAAATAACATTAATTTGTGTCATTACAACAAAAATCACAAAGACTGACTCATCTATATCAAGTCCAGAATAAAGGGCAACATCATAGAAAAGCCATAATATAGCCCTACATGATAACATCACATTCAGTAATAGTTAATAATCAAGACCCCTATAGGGGTCAGAGTTTGCGTATCCAATAGGCTCCATGTTGCTTAGGTAGAAAACATTGATTTCCCTGTCTCCCAGGTGGTTGCACCTTTTTTATATCATTGAAATGAAAAGCAGTAATATCAAGATTAAAGTTATTAAAATGAAGTGCAACAATTTGTTTTTGAAGAGAAATTTTAACATCAGCAACAATAGTACACTGATCTTTATCCCTAGTCTTATTTAAGCACACATTAACTTGTTTGGACATTGGAAAAGGGTGTCCTAAATAAATGAGAAAGGTTTTTGTAGCAGTACAAGAAGTACTAAAGGAGAAATAAATAAGAATAATAAATTAGATAAGAGTGGAGCTACTATGCTGTTTATAACATTAACATTTTACAGTGACACAATTTTAAAAGCTTTGCATATAAAATGCCACACATTGCTCCAAATGTCCTCAAGTAACATTTTATTTGGGAAATATTTTGCAATGTTAATCACTCTCCTTGAAGACTGTAAAAACTGATTTAAAACATATTGTAAATAGAATAATGACTGTAATGTACTGTCACAGGCTTGATTAAAGCTAATTTTAATAACAATATTCAGTGAGTGAAGTATAAGTTGTGATATTCAGGCTCAGGAACAACTGGTGAAATTTTGACTGAATATGTTTTACAGTGCAGACTTTTGACTAAAAGGTCAATTTGACCACAAACAACAAAAGTATTATTGAAGAGACAAACAATATACAAAACACTGATATTTCTACAAGTTTTATGATGTGAGATTTCTCTGTATCCTATACTGTATGTTATATATCCCACCTTCTCCCCTATCCATACATGCATTTATATCCATATGCACACACGCTCACTAGGCCCAACTACATCTGGAAGCACTGTATATATCTGTCATGTCACAGGGCAGTCATTTTTAGGATCAGCATCTCAGTTAGTTTTTCTATTTTACAGCACATGTGGTGTCAAGTCTGTTGTTTATTTATCTCTGTTGCTCGCTTTGCACTCAGATTATACATGTTGTTCCTTTTCATCTATTATTAATTGCAACAGAAGGCTTTATTCTGTTGCTGCCTCAGCTGATAAAAGTCTGATGCCTCATTGCTGATTCACACAGACATAAACATGTGATTCTTTGCATCAGTGAGATAAAAGAAAACACAGGTCTTACACAAACAGACAGCAGCAATATGCACAATTTAGCATATCAAACACATTTTTTTTTCACAATGTAATTTCTTGGTCATTATCAATCCCAGACACCAGTTTTTGTATAAATATTTTATTTCAAGATATGACAAATATTCAAATGTATCCAGGTCAAATGGTGGGATGACAGTTAGAGACAGCTACGAGGTAACTAAAACACCAGTAGGTGGCGGTAGAGAATTAAATAATTTGCATTATTTTCATGGCTGGATGTTTGGTAATTTGGAAACCCATGAAGAAAATCTTTCCTTTGCTTTTGTTGGCCAAGATGTTTTGTCCAGTTTCCTCTGTGCAAGCTGTTAGTTGTTGGTTTCAAAGGATTACAGTCCCTGTTGAGTGTTTATCACTATTTACCACCAGTGCAGTGGCCCAAGAAAAGCCCCACAAAGAACACTGGGCCCATTATTTTTGAGGATGCAATTCAAGGTTTTGAGGCTTGGGTGAGGTGAGATATGTCCAAGTTCAGAGAGTCAAATTTTTTTTGGACTTGAGCTTGAGAGTATGTTGTCAGATAGTATAGCTGAGACCACTGGGAGTCAGTTTCTGTTTACTATTGTGAGTAAAAGATGTGGTAAATCTGGTCCTGCATTATGCCAGCATAGGTGCTCACAACTGTGGTAGTATCAGCGTACAGATTCCTGTGGGCAGAACATCAAAAATAAGAGTTTTATATATGAATTCACACTTTTCCATGCTGAGCACATACTGTTTTAATTTAAAATATCTTACTGTGCCTTCTCCTCCAGCTTCAGGCCCTTGATGCTGTCCAGGTATCCACTGGCAGTGGTGAGGGCACTATCATAGTAGGACTTGACGGTATCTGTGATCTTGGACAGGGTCCCCTGCTCCTCCTCCTCAGCCTGCCTCGACACACGGAAGCTTTCAGCACCTGCACAAAACAGGTCAGAGGGGTCAATGGGTAACATAGTACATCAGTAAAACAAACAATATTTTCCAGCATCAATTTATCCTGTTTCAAATTGAATTTCATGGTCTGAGAGTGCACTTACTGAGAGCGAGGAGTGCAACCAGCACAGTAATAACCAGCAGCTTATTCATGTTGTCACTTGTACCTGCCAGGACAGAGAATAAAGAGAGAAGACTGACATTTAAAGCTTAACTGACTTTATTCAATTGAGTTTTATTTATATAGCACCAAATCACAGCAAAAGTTATAACTAAGGTGTTTTTTCACACAGAACAGGTCTATACAATCCACAAAGGTGAATATTGTCTTCATTTTTTCCCACGTGTAATTTATCCTTACTGTCAATCTTGTTGAACATACAGTCTGAAAATATTTAAAACTTTTTGAGCTTATTTCATTATATGTGTGCATTTCTCTAACATACTATCCTATGCACTAATTAAAGAAATATGGTAGTACTCACTGTATTCTCCTCCAGAAATGAGTGTGATGAAGAAAATGAGTAAGAGCTACTGTTGGCCTGACCTGTTTATATAGGAGTGTAAATGTGTTGACTTGTCGCTCACCAAGCCAAAGTGCACTGTGTGGGAGATAAACCTGCGCTGTTGTCTGCCGTGTGCTTGTGGGACTATGTGTGACATTGTGTCTTGATAAAAAAAAAAAAAAATACATGGCTATCTATGCTAACACAAGGGTGATGAGTCAATCATCAAAGGGGGCTTAAAATGTCATCAACTGCCAATTAGGAATTTAGCCTTAGCTGATTTCCTTTGCAGAGTGGACAAGACAAGCATTGTGTTAATACAATTCCTATTGACTTTATGTCTTTGACGCTAACTTTGTAAACAACACAATCAATTATTTTCTATTGATTAGCTCAGTAATTCATGAATGCAACATCTTACACCTTGCCCTGTTCACAGTCCCCATAAGGAGGCACTTGTTACTTGCATAACAGTGTTGATACACTCATGCCACATTACAATAGTCCTAAGTTCTATTAAGATGGCCCTAAGTCTAGAGTGTGTTGTACACGTCATCCAGCTAAGTCAAGTTATGAAGTATTTGGGCTAGCTAGATTAGGTTTATTAGTGTACATAAGTTAAGGATACCATATTGCCCTTTTTATGACAGCAGTTATAGAGGGAAAAAAAGAATATCTCCCATCTTATGTAAAAAGGTGCACATACACCTCGTACTCATCATCAGGGTCTTAAATAAATATGCTGAAGCATCTGTTTTGCACACAACTTTCCAGCAAAGACACAACTGAAAAAAATCAGTTCATTTATTTTTCAGCTGTTGCTTTGCTGGATAAATGAGCTGATTTTTGTCATGTGATTTAATTTCAAATAAGATTGTGAGTACTTTGTTCTGAACATTTGATATTGTTTATTTTCTATTATTTGTAGAGGACTCACATGACTTTTTCTTTTTAGACTTTCATTATTATTATTTTTTAATAGTTTATAAGAGCTCTGGATTTATTATTCTACCACTTAAGAACAGTCATGGAAAAGTAATTTTAACTTCCTGTCTACCTGTATATTCTTGTGCATGAATAAAAAAAACAGCTTTAATCTGGTGTGTTTGGGGATTTTTAAGTTATATGTTATCCAGTCTTGAGCAAACATTTAGGACAGTCATGTGTTCCAGTCACACATGTCATGTTGCTTGTGACCCAAGAACTCAGGTCAATAGATGAGGACAGCTGCGGGCAGCAGGATTCAAACTGTGACTGAGAGTTTGGTTTTGATTAAATCCAGCTGATTCAAAACTAAGGTGACTCAGCTCTGTGTGTTTAATTTTGTCGCTAAAGACGATGTTAAGTTGCATAATGGCACTATTAATGCTTATAGCACCGCTGACATATTTTATCATTTCTGTTATCTTGAAACCTTTGTCTAATGATTGTGGCTACACAGAGAGCAGAGGTATTTGTATGTTTAATAAACCTATATTATTTTTATATTCTAATCACTTATATTATCTATTAACACTTATTTGTCTTCTGGAAGTCTTCTTCCCAAAAGATACTACAGAATATTCCCGGTAGAAATGTGAGACAACTTTATGTGATATAATTATAATATTATAATTATTATTAATTGAATGTTTTTTGTTATCTCTGATTGAAACTGAATGCAGTTAATTTTATTAGCTCTATTGTGTATTGCTAAATACTTTGTGTGGCAACAAATTAAGATTTGTAGATATGTATTTTAATTGAAGCTCATGAATAATTATATAACAATGAATAGCATCTGGAAGTTCTCAAACAACTTTTGTCCTGCTCATGAAATAATATAGGGATAGGATAGTGTCTGATGTCAATCTTTGTATTAAAATCTATTAAAGTAAACCGTCAATCTCTTGATGACAAAACACATTTCAAGTTGTTTCCAGTTCATTTTATTGAACACACTCACACATATACATACACAATCACACAAAGACTATGGTTAGTGTATCAAACACAAAATACTGTACATGCACAATTTTGCATAGATGGTGTTGACATGTTTGACATGTTTTTAACTTTGCTCCCTTTAGCAAAGATATTAACTTGAAAAGAAGCAAAGGATGCATTGTACATTGCTCTTCTCAGCCTAAATTGATGTAATTTCTATGAGCTATTATCTATTACAGGCTGGTTGTAGGGTGTTCTGCTGCATTTGGTCTTTACTCAGCGGGCATGTATTTGTCCAAATACACCTTGATGTGATCGATGGCATCGCTCAGGTAGTTGCCGACGTAGGGGCGCATGTAGTGACCGTACAGGCCCAGTGCTGTGGAACGGGCTTTGTCTGCCAGAGGAGCTGCTTCCTGACCCAGGCCACTGCACAAAACAGTAAAGACAGATTATTTAAAGCCTAGAGGAGTGTTATGTTTACTTTTCAGTAAAAAAAAAAAAAAGTATGATATTCTGGGAATATTTCTCTTCAAAATACTGAATACTGTAATTTGCAGTTACAGAAAATGCAAATGCACTGACATTTACTGAAGGGATATTTCTCTGTGAACACTTACGAGGCAACCTTGATAGCGGCTTGGAACTCAGGCTTGGACATCAGATCCTCGATGAAATCCTTGGCAGCCTGTCCTTGCTCATGGTTACCTGCTCCCTCCACCAGTGGAGCAGCAGCGGCCTGAAGCTTGCCGTAAGCATTCAGCAGCCTCTTGTAGAACACAGATTTCAGCTGGTCATACTTTTCAACAAGCTCCTGATCTGGTGCTGGAACGTCACACAGGCTCATGGAGACTGAAATGAAATAAGAGTACTAGGATTATTATATTATATTATAAGAATACATAAAGAGATCCTCAGGAGTTGTCAACTTGTTCTTG
>JANJYQ010207022.1:4716-15506 GCA_024605255.1 Rastrelliger kanagurta | reverse complement strand
ATAAGACAACCCACCTATGAAAACTAACACATGCAGCTGGTATGAGAGCCGGCCTGGCCCCATGACAGCCATGGCATCAGAATCATCCTCTGTCTCCCCACCCTGATAAAACCAGAGCACGTCTAGCTGTCTGTGTACAAAATACAGCAAGCTCTAACTGATATCTGCTGGGTCCAGGCTGCAAGGCTGATGGCACTCATGACTCTTCCTAGGACAAGTCGGGGCCCAGTGTGCTCAGTCTTGAAAGGTAACAGAAAAAGAATGGTGAATCTGCAAAGAAACAGGAAGCACTCAACGAGTTTGGCAAATTTACCCAATTTAGCCACCATTCCTTGTCAAAAAATTGTGCAGATAATGCTTTTAACACTCCAAATTTCTGCCACTGCACCGACTAAGGTTAAGGTTTTCTGTGAAAGAAATGCCATGCTGGTCAGAGAGTTGTAAAGCTGAGCCCAGGTAGTGAAAAACAAATCTCCAGGTCTATTATGACATCTATAAAGAGAGACTTTGAATTTACAGAGAAATGCAAGTGGGTCCTGACATCATTGCCAATAATAATGCACTTCCTTCATCCGCTATGATCGACAGACTAAGAAAACCCACCTGTGTCAGTCACCCCTGAACTTCTATCCACCAGCAATAATTTCACCTCCTTCAGATAAAATTCAGAAAATTATATAGGCAGTCAGCACCTCCATATTAGGTACAGGATATGTGTTGTCCCTGGGTCCGTTTAAAATCAGTTCAAGTAGTATGACACAATTTTATCCGATGAACCATAAAAACCCGCAGCACAATATACAACATCTGAAATCCTTCTCCTGCCTTGATATTCTGCCTAAAGGCTTTTTCAAAAATTGTTTCAAATTATATGGCCTCAGATCTTCTACAGACTGTCAACATACCTTTTCTCCTGGGTGTCCTCTTACAAGCCCTGAAAACTGCAGTCATAAAGCCACTCCTAAAAAATAACAATCTAGACAGTTCACTGATGAACAATTACAGATCCATATCAAATCTCCCATTCTAAGTAAAATCATAGAAAAAGCTATATTTCAGCAGCCAAACTTTTTGGCAATAAACAACTGTTGCAATGAGAATTCAACCACACCATAGCACTAAGACTACTCTTTTTAAAGTCTTAAACAACATCTATTTAAACACAGACAGTGGCAGTATGAGTATTACTGGATCTCAATATATTACTACACAGACTAGAAAACTGGGAGGCAATTTCTGGCTTAGTTGAATCTTACTCAAAAGACAGGGACTACTTTGTGTCTATAAGTAATGACACATGTAGGCAGACATGTGGAGTTCCCCAAGGCTCATTTCTGGGGCCTCTTGTGTTCAATATTTACATGTTTCCACTGGCCCGGATTGTGGAAAACAATAAAATATGTTCCCATAATTATGCAAATAAATTTACATAACCAAATCAGCAGGGAACTATGGACTGTAGAAACCAACGATTGGATGTGCCAGAATTTTCTTCAATTAAACAAAGATAAAACTGAAGTTATTGTTTTTGGAGTCAATAAAGAACCATTAAAACTTGGCACTCATCTCAGACCTGAAGCTCAACAGCTAAATTAAGACAATTACAAAGTCAGACTACTATCATCTGGAGGATATATCAAGAATTAAAGGAAAAACCTTGTCCATGCACTTACAACAGTGATTTTACAGGTCTCCCTTTAACTCTCCAGTTCTCAGATCTTTATGCTGGCTTCCTGTCTGTCAAAGAACTGATTTCAAAACATTGCTTTTGGTTTATAAAGTGCTGAATGGTTTCAGAAGAAAATACATGATACTGATCTGCTGCAAAGTTATGAACAAACCAGATCTCTCAGATCTTCTGGGAAATGTCTGCTTTCTATCCTCAGAGTCAAAGCTAAACACATCCAGAATACACTCCCAGAAAACAGCATGTCTACTGCTACTCTTAAGTTTTTTAAATCAAGTATGAAGAATTTTCTGTTTGCTGCTGCTTTTTATTAGATCAAGTTTGAGGCACTTGATTTGTATCTTACAATACACTGTAACCTTTCTCCTCCCATTTTATGTCTTATTCTAAGTTACTTTTATATCCAATTTAACACTTTTAAAATTGTACTTAAATAGCTTTTTATACACTGTGTTACTTTTACATTCCATCTTGATGCCTTTTATGTTGTATGTAAAGCAATTTGAATTCCCTTGTTGCCCTGCCTTGCTTTGCCCAGATAATGAAAAATGTCAAGCTAGATGAAGTAAATGACAAAAATTATATCTGAGTCACATCAGTCACATCTGAATTACATGCTGACAGAATATTGTATGGGTCCTGTACCCTTTTTGAAGGACTAGGTAGAGCAATGACACACATTTATACATGATAGTATATGGTTCAGCGCTAAAGATTGTGACAACAATACACACAGACAAATACACACAAGGTGACATTTACATTTATTCAACAGCTTCATGCAGAAGAAGTATGTTAGGTTTAGATCTGAAACTGTGTAACATAAACTGTTTATGGTGCTGTCTGATATAGCAGAAAATACAATTACATATTCACATGATGCTGTAATATTTATCAAACTGCATGCTATGTTTATGAATGTCTATAATTCTCAAATCAAGAAAAGAGACCAGAGGGAAAACCTACTGTATACGGTTTGAATGAAACACTGCAACCATTTTCTCAAGTGTTTATCTTGTTCACTGTCACATGGAGCAAAAATGTAATGTTACTAGTGCAAATTAATGTAATTTCTAAATTTGAGAACTAAGATACTGGGCAAATGTAACATTTTCTGAGTCTGACTGAGTCATATTTGAAAATAACATGTCCACATTGACACTTTCAGATTATATTAGAATAGTTTATCAAAATTCAAATTATCAATAAAGCAGCTAAATCTAAATCCATTCATTCTCAGTTGGCACATAAAAAAGTGGGCACAGGACAAATATTCCACTTCATCTCAACTGGCTGAACATTGCATCCCACTCCCCATGATCACTAATGATGTTATTTAATTACAGTAAATTAAATCATTTAATTGTCAATTATTTAATTGTTAATATAGGTCAGTATTCTCTCTGACCTGTATTGTAAAATGAAACAGACCACATAGGCTAACCACAGAATTCACACTATTATCCACTTATTCTAAGCCACACCTCAAAGGACAACAAACGCCACCACTTCATGCACGTGCGCATACATCCATACTCACACCTACTCACACACACACACAAGATCCTCAGTAAATGAAACCAGTACAACAAGTGAAAGTAATAAGCAGCACTGCTTTCTTTAGCGGAAGGTCAATATTATTCTCACCACTTGGCCACTTCATATAGGGAGCTGAGGGGCAAAGGTGGCAAGAAAACTGTTAGTATGACTTGACCACACGGTATGAGTATGTGAGCATATTTGTTAAGGTTATAAGGGGACATATGTGAGAAATATATGAGAATGTGTGTTTGTCCCTTCTGTTCATTCACTTAACCTTTGAAAGCTGACATCACACTATAAAAAGAAAATATGTCTGAGTCTAGTTGCCATGAAAGATCTTTTGATAAACAGTCGAAGATTAGGACAAGCTGCAAAAACAGAAGACAGGGTGGAGAGAAATGGGTCCGATTCAATTCCACGTACTTCAAAAGTTCATAAAAACCTTGTAAACTGAATGTAGGAACAAAGAAACTTTGAGACAAACAGGCCCACACATAAAATTGAAGTATTCTTTTCTTTCCCTTGAGCAGAATTTTAAATTTCATTCAGTTTCAGGGATAGTGGTTAGATGCAACATCCAATACAAACATTCATGCCATTACCACACATATAGAGTGATTGACATGTTTTTTTATTGGTTAAAATAATCTAACCTATAATCTGTAATCATAGCAAAGTTAATGTGCGGGCCAAGTACAACATCAACAGAAAATGCACTTCCGTATAGAAAAGCCTCATTAGACTGACTGAGTCTGGGGTCAAGCTCAGTCAACCCTGGGAGCTAGTGATAACAGAGCTGCCACTCAAAGACAAAATCAAGTGAAGGGCAAACTCTTGGTGGTATATGAAGACATGCATAAAGAAGTATACACAAAAGCGCACTTTAGATAGTTAAATGCATTTACTTTACCATAAGTTTTCCTATTGTGACCCAGAATATACAAAAATGTAAATAAAAACATTACTTGCGCAACATTTTTCATATATAAATTTGACCTGTGATATCAAAAATCAGCATTCAAACATTCATTCAAACATTAATTTATTATATTCTATAAAATGTTCTCCTGGATCATAAAACAGTCCCATAGGATGAATCAAACATGCATTAATTACTGATGGGGACATTTATGAATGTGAAATAGTGCAGAGACTAATTAAGAGTGAGAATATGAACAGCAAGTATTTATCTAAACAAAACTCATAAAAATTAAATAATCATATATCTGTTATTATTTAATTAAAATTGCAATAAAACCTGTATTAAAAGTTGCCAGCAAGACTTACAGATCACTGGGGAAGCTACAAAAACAAACATTTAACACAACATTAATATGATTATTAAGCTTAACCCGTGGGTGCAAGGTGAACAACAAGATTCCTTGGCTGCCTGCCTGCTTTGTTTATGTATCAGGTTTATGTTAGGTTGCTCATAGGATTAAAATGTTGTGGTTAAATGTAGTCTATGTCAGAGGCCACCCACACAAATATCAGTCTCTCAAAGTGTCTGTATGTTTGTCTAATCCTTGTTAAGACTCACTGTTATCATCTGGGCTGTGGTTCAATTAGTTTCGAGGTGTTGTAAGCATCTTACAAACTATCTCAACGGACAAATATGTAACATGTAATTTGCAGCACACGCTACATAACAATCCAATCCAATACTGCCTGTCTGTCTGGAACCTATTGTCTTCATTATCTTGTCCCAGCAGAATAAGCTGCTGTGAATAATCACATTGAAACTGCATCATCCTTACTAATCAATGCTTTAAACACTGCTTTGTGTTATGCTAATATTTGCATGTAAGTCTATGTATGTCATTTTAAACGTCCAAGCTAGAAACTGACACTATTCACCATGCAATGTTAAGAAGTTTCATTTCATTCATGACGTCTGTGCAGTTTATACACGACACAGACGTCATGTACGTATCATTCATTATGAAAACTGTAGAAGAGGATTATGGGGCATTATGCATAATAACCCTTCCAACAGGGTCATAATTGCCTCATTCTGACAGGCTAGTGTTTTGCTCCTCAAAATGACAGCGCTAAGCTGCTGAGAGGGGGAAGGAAAAAAAGGCAGAAAGGGGAAGAGAAAAAGATGGAAGATGTATGGAGACAAGAAGACAGGAAGATGTAATGCAAAATGAGGATTAATTGTCAAGCTTTTGGTAATATCTGTTGGTCCTTTAGGTACTTTCACATCTATTACTGTGAAGAGTGAAAGTTGGGTTTCAACTTGTTTTGTCTCTTTCTTTCTTCCACATTTTATTTCAAACCAACCAACATCAAGAATATGAGACAAGATCTTGAAAACATTCCAAATATATACAGGCATACAACTGCACACACGTACATATATACATTTCCATATATACACACACACACATACCTAGTACCATTACACACTCATACTCACATACATATAAATGACATACAAAACTCTTTTGTTTTGAAATGGGGATGGATGAAGCAGCACTTTTTTGTCTCCAACCCCAGGTCTCCTTTCCTTGTATTCTGTCCTGCATCCCTCCATATTTCCTTACCAATATTCATTTCACCAATCACATCACATCCAGTAAGTTCCTGCTCACCCAGTCTCTTAACCTATCATTCATTTAATTTTTTACCAACACTTAATATGATACGCACATGCATCAAAAATCAATGAAAATTGTAAATGCACTTCTCATTCTGTGTTCTTTGGTCAATGTACTTATATATTGTTACATGTTTGCTACAGATAATGTCAGATCATAGTTACATAACCAAAATGAGGTTAATAATAGATTTGATTGCTATATCTGCCCACACTACTACCCACACTTTTTCACCCTGAATTACTCAGCAGGACTTTAACCACAAAAGCTATAAACCTAGCTAGCAACAGAAGGACCCACAGTGTCTTTGTTTGAGTTCAATTCAACTGAACTCAACAGAAACTCACATTCTTTCTGTTATTTTCTTCCAGTCTCCTTCCTTTTCTCTTTTTGTCTCTGTACATTTATGAAGGAGATTCATAATACATGCAAAATCCTCACTCTGACTGTAAAACAATCCACTTGTATGGACACGTCTTGGTCAATTCAGGCAACCTAGGCATGTCTAATCATATCTTTCCATTGACTTTGCCTGAACACACCATTAAAATGGTGGGGAAAGGTTTGCTTTACCCTTTCAGGAACTGCAGATGGAAATAAGAAGGTATGAAGGTAATCTGGTATTTGTTTTTTGTTTTTGAAATTAATGTTTTTTTTGTACGTGGTTCCTGATATAAATCAATTTGGAAAAACTAAAATAGAAACTAAATTCTTCATGCCTTCCAAGCACCATTCCTAATATTAACCTGTACACTTCCCCTCTACTCCTTTCTTTCATTAAGCTCTCAGGTTCTTGTAATTTCAAATATCATGTCCTCTTGCACTCTCCCCCTCTTTTATTCCTAACACTCCACTCCTGATGTAGGTTATTAAAGACTAATTAGGCACAGACAATCTGTGTGTCAATAATGTATACAAGAGTTTTTCATTTTTAATATTTTTCTACATATACAACTTGCATTGGAACCACTTTCTCCCATCACCATGAAGGATTGGTCCAATCCAGTCCAATCCTCCAGCACATGAAACATAAAATGAATCGTCTATTGTGATTTCCAAATAAAACAAAAACTGCATTTGAACTTGAAAGGCAGCATTATTTTCCTTATAAAAAGTTAAACTAAAATGATCAGTAATGATTAAACAATTATAATCCATCTCCATTGTACTATTATGATCTCATGCAATCAGTGATGACAGCAGTCAATCTTTACATACATTCACTTGGCCACCTTTTTGTGTGTGTATGTGCACATCCAAATAAAATATGCAGCAGGGCAACATTATCATTTCTCACTCAGACTTGCTAAATGAACATTTTTGTGAGGCCTTAATAGATCCATTTGTATCGGGAACTATTGAGTCTTGCAAATATAATATTAACGTTTGTGCATGCTATAAGTTACAAAGGCTGCGCTTAGACAGAGATAGAAATAAATTAATACATTCTACAAATCTGCATCTGTTAGCAGCAGCAGATTGTGTTATTTACCACAAATCAGCAGAGTTTTCATGTTCATAGCAGTGGAAAACTGTAGAATTATAGAGCACAGACGGGAGGGTCGGGACTGAGAACAGGGAACCTGCTCTGAATAATCTCCTCATTAACAGAGATTTGGCTACTTTGTTAATGATTCTGGTATTGTTGTGACCTTTAATTATTTTAATTATTATGGTTTAACTAGCAGACAAATCATTTCAAAGATGTTAAGAGTTGATAAAAGAGAAAAGAGATTTTTTTCATGAAATAAAAGAATATAGACAGCGAGGGTTTTTGTGTGTGTGTGTTGTTTGGTTTTTTGAGTTTTTTTTGGGGGGGTGCTCATCTTAGACCCTTAATTTAAAAAGTTTTGATTTAAAATCTTGCCTAGAAACTGAAATGAGGAAAAAAATCAGCAAAAGAAATAGAACAATCAAAATGGAATAAACTTTATAAGGGACAAACACAGCCTTGACACAAGTAATATTCCATTCCTCAGACTCACATTTCCTCAGCATGTGCTGATTTAGTCCATTTGACAGTCAGCTGCAAATGCTTCACACTGGGAGTTTGACTGTGACCTGATACATGTTCAGTTTCTTAATGGGTTCCTTTTTTTAAAAAAATATAAGGCTGATCTTCCTCTTGTTTTGTTCAAAATTGAAGTCTTTGTTTTTTGCACATTTTAATGCCAGCTTATAGTTTTAGTCACTCTGCCAAAAAATATATATGCCAGTCTGTCTGTTCGTCTGCCCCCCCACCCCCACCCACCCACCGCACCTCAGCCTCAATCCGACTATCTGTCCATGTGATGTCAATATAAGCCAAAACAACCGAAAGAAAATCAGACACACCAAATATAAGAGTTAATGCTTAAATTACTAGATTATGTAATGTTAATGCAAGTGAGATGAACTGTTTGTCTATTCTTAAAAGTAGTATTGGCCAGTCACACACGGGTGAAAATACACTCACACACACACAATGTACTCCCCACTGAGTTGGCTTGAATCCACCAACTGTCCCATTTTACTGTTTTCAAGTCAAACTGTTAAAGGTTGCTTCATCGTACCAGCCAGACAGACAGTATAATCGCCAGACGTGCTTCAACTTTGATCAATTCAAAGTGTATTGTAACAGGATTTACAAGGCAATTTACAAACCAGAATTTTCCAGAAAATGACACTCTGGTGGCATTGTAGGTCTATACTGAAATACATTTGTTTGAGGAAATGTCCGCTAGATAACCCCAGGAACACAGGAGATCTCACAAACCCTTCTTTTTTCTGATACCCATGCTAAGTTAACATAATAAACTAATCCGTGACAAGGTTATTCAAGTACAGGCACAGCACAGCAGAGTAAATCATCACAATTACTTTGAAAAGGGGACACCCAGGCAGCATACAACTACTGCCTGGATGTTTTGTTACAACTTTATGACGATAAAATTGACATGACATCTGGACTAATGTTTGTCAGAGTGCTGGTGGGATACTCAAAAACAAAAAGCAAGAGGCTTTATGGGACCAAACTTTTAGATTTTTGGACATCATAATACTGCATAAGCAGAAATTCACTATAGATGTGCACCAATGCATTTTCTCCACTTGTAATACAGATGCCTCAGCCCAGGCTAATCTCCTACAGAGTTGTGATTCAATACCACTGCAGTGCTTTTTCTCATATTTAATATGCATTGTATTGCACTGTACTATTCACTGCAACTCAAATCATTTGGATCATTTATTTAAAGTAAAATGAGGCCAGGGATTGCTGTGGCAGTAAAAATGAAGACACCACCCTGATGTGATTGAATGAACAGAACTGATATTAGAGATACTGGATTTCTATATTAATAGTGACAAAGAAACTGTATTTAATGAGAATCAGTCAAGCCATAGCTAATGGAGAGATTGCAATGTCCAGATTTGCAAAGCCAATAAATACCTATAATCATTTTTGAAAGAGCACCCACTGACTAGATGACACAGTTTAACACTTAAATATATTTTAACATGTTGGTTAATATCTATAAACACAGTTAGTAAATATTAGTGATAACTGAAAAGTGTTATTAACATCTGATACTGTGAATAAAATATTAATAGCACACGACATAAGACATTTTAATTGCATCAAATAGCACCACATCCACAGCGACCTTAAAATTGGAATTAGTATTTTTCTATTAAAGTTTCAATAAAAACTGAACATGAAGGTTTACTTCAGGGCTGCTGTATTAAACCGTATCAGCTTAGCCACATGTACCCAATAAACTGACCACTGTATGTTTATTTTGGGAATGAGTCTTAAACCACACTAAAATGTGTATCATCTGTTATGAATATTGATACTATGTGAAAAGGCCAGCATAAAAATGCTTTTAAAAAGGAAGCAGCCTAAATTCACTCGTCAAATATATAAAAGGCTAATTTCGTTAGAAGTGGCACCTCCTGGCCTGGGCGCTTTCCTCTAGAGGTAGTCTGGGCACGTCCAAATGGTAGGAGACCCCAGGGCAGACCCTGAACACGCTGGAAAGACTACATATCTCGCCTTGGTTGGCAACACCTTGAGATCCCCGAGGAGGATCTGGAGGGTACTGGTGGGGAGAGGGATGTCTGAGTTTCTTTACACAGTCTATGCCACCACGACCTGGCCTCAGATAAGTAGCAGAAAATGAATGGATAGACAGAAGTGGAACAAGTAGGAAGTCATCTTGGACGCTAATCATCTACAGTTGAACAAAGATGGAGTACAAAGTATATATGACTAGCCATCTGTGCATGTGTGTGTTCAGATGACAAAAGGGTAAATAATGACACAAATGGCACAGTTAGTCACAATATAATATGCACAATATAATGCCATCATACTCCACAGCTAACCTGTTTCTCATTAGCCTTTGAGCATAGAGAGTTCCATTAAATATCTTTTTGTATATATCCTGGACCACAAGTTTTTGGTATTGGATCATGTAAAGATCATATTGTGTTTTTCAGTGAATATGTTGTACAAAATAATAATTTGGAGCAAACTAGATATGATAACGCAAACACGGCATTATTATTATTTGTATTATTATTATTATTATTTATATTTTATTTATTTATATTATTTTATTATATATTTTTTACTATTACTCTTATCATTTTTCATACTTATTATTTATTGTTTCTTATTCTTTTTCTTACTACTGCTCTTCTATTATACTTGTAGTGACTATCCTGAACCAACTTAGCCACTCTGCTGGGTGCGGGATGGGACCCGTTTTTGACGCGCAGATGAATGGATGAATGTAAAAATATAATGTCCAGACGTTGATATACTGTTGGGTGATGTTCCCATTTATTATCAAAAGCAAAATGATTGTTTCTGGTGGAGCGTTGCGTTCGTGCCTGCCTGCATTGCGTTGTGTTGCGTTGCGTGCGGTAAAAACCGTGCAGTCTCCCCGTCACCCATGCATTACTCCTGCCTG
>JANJYQ010206971.1:5981-17907 GCA_024605255.1 Rastrelliger kanagurta | reverse complement strand
TGTGTGTGTGTGTGTGTGTGTGTGTGTGTGTGTGTGTGTGCAGTTGTTAAGTATCTGAAGGCCTTGTGTGGATAAAAGTGGAAATGGGAGTAAGAAAACAGAAAGAAAAAAGACCCCTGCTTTTTATGCAGGGCAGAAGAGTAGACACAGTCCAAATGAGACACGAGAGATTAAGAGGAAATCTAGGGACAAAAACAGCAACTAGACAACACACCATATGCCCCATGGGCCATTATCCTCCCAGTCAGGGTCAGTCTAAGTTGCACCCCATGGATTTTTGAAGCTCAACTTAGTGAAACAACAAGTCACATTAAACCTTTTATTTTTTTCCTCATCAACATAAATGAATGTGATATGAACACATTCTTCTAGAATCCTATGTGGAGTCATAATTCATTGAGGAAAGAATGCATCATAGGCTTAAAGTGATACTTGAAACCAAAATTATATGAATCAAGTTGGATGGATTTTTTTTATCTTCTATAATTCAGGCTACAATGGATTCAAACGTTGACACAACTTGGCAGATGTGAAAAAAGTATCAAATAATACATATCTTGTCTCAAAATGATACTGAAAAAGGAATCTATTCATTTGTTACATTTAGGCTGATGATTGTAATTCTTTAGTATCAGGCTGTCCTACCAAGTCGTTAAAGACTCTGCAACTTGTCCAGAATGTAGCGACACGTGCACTGACAAAAACTAGAAAGAGAGATCATGCCATCAGATCATATCATGACTTCACTACATTGGCTGTAACATCCAGAACAGCATTTAAAATTCTTCTCCTCATAGTCAAAGCTCTTAATGGTCAGGCTCTATCATATCTTAAAGAGCTAATAGAGCTTTGTGAACCTACTAGAACACATACGCTCCAGCATGCAGGTCTACTTGTGGTTCCTAGTATCTCTAAAAGTAGAATGGGAGGCATAGCCTGGCTTACCAGGCTCCTCTCCTGTGCCACCATCTTCCAGATTCGGTCTGGGAGGCAGACACCCTCTCTACATTTAAGAGTGGGTTTAAAACTTTCCTTTTTGATAAAGTTTATAGATAGGGCTAGCCAGGCTTATCCTAGACCAGCTCCTAGTTTGTGCTGCTATAGACTTAGACTGCTGGGGGACTCCTATAATGCCATAATGCACTGAACTTTCTCCTCCTCCCACTCTCTGTCCATCTTTATCCATTACTTTGACATGTATCAGTGCATTCACTAACTTAAACTTCTTCCCCAGAGTTCTCTGTGCTCTCTCACTCTGGCCCTGTATTTCTCTCTCCTATCGTTCTCCTCTTTACCCCCACCTCCACCTCCCTCTCTCCCTCTGAACCCCAACTGGTCGAGGCAGATGGCCGCCCACTCCAAGCCTGGTTCTGCCTGAGGTTTCTTCCTGTTAAAAGAGAGTTTTTTCTTGACACTGTCGCCAAGTGTTTGCTCATGTGTAAATGTTAGGTCTCTTTAAATTAAAATAAAGAGTACAGTAGACCTCCTATATGTAAAGTGCCTTGAGTTGACCTTTGTTGTGATTTGGCAGTATATAAATAAAGATTGATTAATTGACTGCTTGATTTTCTGGTGATTATCATATTGTCAGTAGTACTAATAATTTGCGTATAACATAACATTTACATAGTTGAAAGAAGTAAAATAATGAGTGCTGCAGGAGTGGTTACATGTTATACACATTTCAAGGACTGTATCTTTAAACTTGGGCTATAGTAAAATATTTTTACATGATTTACTTGTTTGTCTTAGACCCTTTACATAGTCTCTCATAGGGGATTTCCATACACATGTGCTGGCTTGGCTTGACTCAGTTTGACTGGGCATGTCAGCGCAGTATGGCAGGAATATGTATCTTCATTACAACATGGCTGCCCATTTGAAGATGTGTTTTTCACTGATGGTGGGACTTGTCTTTAATTATGTCTTTGGTCAATGACAGTTAAGAGCAACACTTTCTTTACTACTTTTCAATCAAGCCTCCATGACTTGTGCCAGGCTGTATAGTGGTCAAAGGAGCAGCTGTATAAATGAGCATGAAATTTGAGCATCAAAATCCCTGAAAAAAGATTTGTTTCACTATCAGAGTTTGACCTATTTAGACTGATAACATTTAGAAAGTCTGAAAGAGCCTCCCCATTGAATAATTTTATCTCATTCAAGTTAACGGAGGGTAAAACTATAAGGTATCCGGCTCAAAGATGATGAAGACCATCTGTCCTAACCACAATCAGTTTGTGTCAGGTGGGTCAGGCTTCGATATGGTCCATCTTAGCACATGTAAACTGGAAATGGAAATGCAAATCAGTGTGATATGGTTTGATGCAGCACAGCCAAAAATGCTGAAGGAAAAGGCCTATCAGTTCAGTCTCTGCCTGAAACAGGTTGTTCTTGTTCTTCCAAGGAACTCACCCCTCTATTGGCTGGCTCTTGGAAACTGCCTCTTATGCGCGGATCAGACAACATGATTTTTTTGTTGTTCCCGACGATCAGTATATTAGATTATATTGTCAAGGCAATGGCAGAAACAACTGTGCTGCCTAACTTTGGTCCCAACAGTTTGTTATATACTGCCAGGCTTATGTTGTAGGACATGTCACACTAGGCAAAAAAAGACAAAAAAATCTAACATGCCAGTCTTTCTGTGTCGTGGCCGTGGCGTTGCAGATGCCAGATCACAGATCTTTGATTATGTCACACTACAAGATAATTTGTCGGTCATAACCATCACAATTGGGCATGACAGTGCACGTCTGTCTGTGATGTGTCTGTTGGGTCAGAATCAGCCTGAATTCATGTAATCTGATCCTGGCATTAAAAGACATCTGCAATCTCTGGACGACCATTTAAAAAGGTATCTAGGAACATTTTTCTATGATCACTGGTCATATTGGGATCCATTGTCACTGACAATCTAATCATTCCACAGCCGCTTTTCTCTGCAAATAAGGAAATTAAAATGAATTACAGCCACTTCAATGTCTACAGGGGTGGAGCATTTGACAGTTAAATATGTGCTTTGAGTTTAGAATCCCTTTAACATTCATCTGTGACACCTGCAGCAAAGCAGAGTGTAAATTTGAGAGACATTTTAATTTAAAGCAGTAAAAAATTCTTCATGGAAATTGCCAACCAAATACGTAGAGATTTGTCACATCCCCATGTTGATGAACATCTGCGCCTACTCATGTATCAGCATCATTTCTGTCTTCCTGACCTGACACTTTGGTTTGTGAAGTAAACATATTTTTCTACTGATGTGTGGTATGAATAAATTAATAAATGCATAAATTATAGGAGAGCGGTCACACTGGGTGTTGTAGGTGGTTGTACTGTACATGTTCACATGTGCTGCAAGTGCAAAGGAATACATAACAGTCTGATGTGACCACACTTCATGACAAATATGACAATATGTTTGACCGGATGACAGCACTGCATGTCTTTATGTGTGTCGGTGTTTGTGTGCATTCATATGTGAACGCATATACAGCACGAGGTTGTGTGAGGGCGTGTATACTGAATGTCCACACATGGGTGTCGTTTACCCACAGAAATGATTTAGACAAACTCGTCACATGGATTTCATTCACCATACTTCACTCAGCAGTGCCAGTATCATGCATAGGTCACATGATTTAAAATTTTTCCTTATTTAACTTTCCTTATTTAATACTGTCCATATGCACAACCCTTCAGTTCACCCTCTGTCCGAAACAAGCTGTTTTAGCATTTCAGTATTAATTGAAGGTCAGTAGCTGTCAAGATTTTATCCATAGCACTTGGATATCTCATCCATCCACTGATGAAGACCTTGTTATTTAGCTATTTTTGGTGGTGTAAAGCAACTTTTTTTCATGTGTGTATCATGAATTATTTTCTATTCTTTGGTAACAGTGTTAATTATCATTCTCAGGAAAAACTAAATACCTGTGTCACACATGGTACAACTTTGAGGGGACTTCTCCCTTCGTATGTAACATGGATTGGAAAACAAGTCGTTATTGTCGTCACAAATACGAAAACTCCAGAATGACGACTCCGGTAATCTCATGGTAGATAAGCTGGTGATTAGAGGATAAGAAAAGAAGACAGGCATGGTTAGCCCCACTGCTCTGATTAATCAATTAGATCTAAATCCATTAACTCTATCTGATAACTTGTCTGCCTTTCCTTAAAACCTACACTTGTTCCAAGATGATTCACGCAGATGCAGATATTTGGATGAAAATACTCACACACAACACATGCAGCCCTAATCATGATGAAATAATGCATTACTGTTTGGCAAGCACTTCTATTATCATTTGAAAACATGCATCAAACGTAAACTGTATATTTTTTTAATCCCTGAACTAACAAACTATACAAAGAGGAGTTAGATCAAAGTAAACCTCCAATTTAAATATTTACTTAGTTATATCAGTAAGTCTTTTATCTCCAGAGTATATTTAAATGTTGCTGTATTCTACAGTATAACTGTGTTAAAGCACATGCGCATTATAGTCTATAGTTATGCGTGCAGGGCAGAGGGACAGAACAAATATAACCTTCCCATCTGTTAGTGATGTACAGATGCTGTCTCAGAAACAGCGGATTAGAGAAGAGGGGGACATGTGCTGAGAGGACGAGGGGGAAGGCCAGGCAGTGACTAACACCAAAAGCATAAATCTGGGGGCGACTGACAACGTCAGAGCAGCTGCTTGGAGGGAGGATGAGAAAATGGAGAGAGGGCAAAGCAGGCAGTGGAAAGATGCATCCATCCATGTGAGGAACGAGAAATCAGGGAGGAGAATGTACAAATAATGAAGACGGAGAGAGAGAGAGATTGAGAATTTAAAGAGAGACATTTGTAATGTTCCACACTGTCATACCATCTGATCAAAGGCTGGATACAGTTTGACAAAAATATCCAGTATCTAATAAAGTTGTGGTAAGGTGGTTGGAGGTCAGCAGAGAGGAATTTTGCTTGAGTGTATGTGAATAAAATTGTGTCTACAAAGTGTATGTGTTTTTTGTTTCTACAGGCAGGGTTAATCATAACTCTATTATTCTCACCAAAAATGCTGGATATTTGAGGAAAAAAAGGAGAAATAAATTGCACCTTGAGAAATCAATGTAAACTTCACATTAAACCAGAATTCAAAAAGAACAAAAAGCGTCATTTAGCATGATTCTCTGCAAATATTGGTGAAATTGTGCTCCTTCAAAATGACTGAGTAGTTTTGAAAAGCTGTAATCTAAATCCAATCTGTTTTACATTTGCCAGGTGAAGGCACAGCATTACATTGGTCAACATGTACAAGGGGCAAACACCTGATTTTCTATTCATAGCTGATGGCACTGAAAAGTTCAGCGGCATTCAAACTCTCACTGTTCATATTTTACCAAAGTTCTCCAATGTAGTTCTGCCTACAGTGTGAAAACGTCACAGTGTTTGTAAGATCCACAATCAATAAAAGTGCAAAATGTCAAAAAAAGTTATTTAAAATAGAGCTAATAAACTGAAACTCCTTCCTTTCTTTATATGTCATGTGCAGCAATTTGAGTTATTGTATGCTCAGAAATCATGGCTTTCAATTCTTATGATACTGTCATTTTTGCTCTAGAGAACTCCATGTTGCCTCTTCAATACACAGAGAACACATCACTTCCTGTTCAGGTGTGAGGTTAACTGTATGTAAACATATAAAATGTTCCCCAAATAGATTATGAGTTGATTTAATATTGGATAGCAAACCAGAAAAGTGTTCATATGAGAGTAACATATAGATCTTTACCAGATGCGATTTGAGAGATGGTGAGCTCTTTGGGAGCACTAGTGAGTTATTTTGGCATAAACCAGACATGGTTGTAAATAATAATTTTGTTCAAGTGGAGATTCCTCTAAGACCTTAAACATGTGTAGGGTCGCAGAGAAAAGAAAGATTTTGATCAAGTGTGAGAACTTTGCTTTTTTTAATCCATAGAAAAACACAGCAAAGCTTGAAAATGTTTAATTAATACCAATCCGTCTTTAGAGTACAGAAAGCTCAAGATGTCCAAGAGTTTACCCCATCAATAGCTTGATCAACTACACCTGAATTACATCAGCTTGCAGATTTGAAGATGGCTTCCCGCACTTGGCCCTAGGTACCACAACGTGACATCAGTGACTCAGCTGGCGTTCACCCTTTGTGGTTCTGGGAAGATGCTGCATCAGTCACCTTTGTTAGTTAGAATTACACACACACAACCCCACACAGGCATATTCATGTGACAACCGGGAGCCATGAGGCAGAGTAGGAAGGCTACCTTTGCCTCATTGCTGTGCTAGTCATTACCACACTTACATCACTGAGGGAGCATGGGGAGCAGGGCGTGTACTAACACAGAGGATCATCTGTTTTATTTGTGTCATGGTCTCTCTTCTTAACGTATGATGGTTGGGTATGATGGGCATTCTGCATATGATTAAGATCATATTTTTACAACATGAGTTGCTTGAGTGACATCACAAAGGGCAACATACATCAGTGGTGAGATGGTCATTCAGATTGTAAACAAACCTGACAGTAGTTGTTGTAAATGTGCACACTCATGTTTCTCGTGTATAATGAGGCATTAAAGGTGCACTCATTTTGTTTTACACAAAGTGGTGCTGATCTGGCAGTTCTTTCACGAGCTGCAAAATTGTTTATCCACTTGTGTTTTTGTCCTTGTTGTATGTGATGTTGCCATGTTTCAAAATGTTAGCAATAATTTCAAGGGACATGTGTCAGCTATGGTGTTGCTACACATATTGGCTGTGTAGCTTCACCGTAAGTCTTTGATCTTGATCTGACTGAGCTGCATTCCTCTTGCTGAAGACCAAACTAAAGGCAGCAAACAAGAGCCAAAGGTGGCTGTAGGGAAGGCCTCGGAGAATACTGACTACTGCAAAGCATTTTCCATAGAATATTAAATATGATGATTTTGTGTGCACTTGTCAATCTTTGAACTTTGGGTGCAATGTGACAGGACTATCTCATCTACACTGTTCCATCTATATTGACCTAAATCTATAAATTAAAGCTGACACTTGGCACTTTAATAGACTTCATTATTTTATTTCTAATTGAATGTGCTGAATCACAGAGCCTGAAGAACAAAAAAAGTGTGACAATTTAAATACTTACTGTCTGCACTGTCTACAGGATACGAGCATGAGCTCTGTATTGGTATTAAAGCTCGTAATACTCTTAATTTAAGATAAGAGTTCATGTTAGCAGTGGATACAGCTAAAGTTAATTGTAGTGTCAAAAGTCCTCTCAAAAAATAAGAAGTTGTGTGTCTGTGTGTGTGGTATAACAAGCTTATTGTAAACAGCTTCATATTTACAAGCTTGCCCATGCATAACATTGGTTTCTTAGTAAAACAAACACAATCAGAGAGGGAAGAATTTTTTTGCTTCAGCCTGACTCATTGTGATAAATGAATGCAGACAGAAACTCTGTCTTCAAGTCCGTGACTGGAAGACCTTGAGTTCAAATAGTTATTTTCTAAAGCCTCGAATGGATATTCGTTGCATAATTTTTCACCGGTGGGTATAAGAGAGCGCATGTCCTTGGCCTCCACACAACCATGTTCCCACCTTTGGGGAGCCACAATAAACCATCTCCATGAACTCACCTGCTTCAACATGCTGCAAATAAACGGTTATATCATAGCCCAGTAAAATAAATCTGCATGTTTAATCCCAATGACTCCAGTTACACAATGGCCATTGTGGCATTAATGGATTTATGTTTTCAGATAAAGGATTACAAGGCAGGGGCATTAAGAAGAAGCATTTCTGCTCAACAAAGCTGTAACTGAACAGCAGCACCAAGTGGTCATAATTATGTACTGCAGAAAGGAATTGTTTGAGATACATTTTCAGATTCAGATTTCAGATTCAACTTATTTGGATTATGCTGTGAATTATCTGCATCATTTTAGAGATGGGAATAAACAAACGGAAAGGTTTTTATCTGATGTATTCTCTGCTTACATCCTATATTCCTGTTGATATGTATTAGCAAAGTGAACAAGAATGGCCTGAGAAGTGTTTGTAAACTGTTTTACAAATTCAACAAAATGTCTAGAAGCATGATTGCACCATAAAATGAGTCAAGCTGAGGGTGATTATTGGAAAAAAAATGTTTTTCTGGGTGGGGTCAGTCATATTATTCATCCCTCAAGTTCACTTCTTGAACATTACACAAAGTCTGAATCACTGCCCGGATTCTCTTTTCCTGGGCTGATGATGTGTCTGCTTCCAAATGGAAATGATGATGCTTTTTGAAATATGAGATCAGAGCAATAAAGATGTCTGATATGTATCCTGGTTATAAACAAACATTTGGACCAACTCTTCACACCTCAAGCATTATGAATGTAAATAACAATGAGTTGTAGGCAAAACTGGGACTTGTCTTTGTTGGTTTTATTTTATTTTTTTTTAATTTTCAGTAAAGTGATACTGTGGTCAAAATCAGTATGCTGAGTATCTAATTTCGTTTTGTCCTTCATAGAACAAAATGGTGTAAAATTATTAATGGAAATTCCTAAAGAACAAGGAAACATTGTCTTCCCCCGTGTTTTGTTGAACATTCAATACATTCAGTTCACTATTAGCTAAATAAAATAAAGAAAAGCAGCAAATATTTGTAATTAAGAAGTTTTGGGAAATGAAGATATGTCAGGTTTAGTGAAGACTTGAACAATTAGAAACCTCAACTCATTACTTTGTGTCAACACCTTTCATCAAACATCTTTGACACAGTACATAATTTATCAAATCAAGTGTCCTTATTTACTCAATTTACCCTTAACATCTCTCTACACAACCTTCACTTTACCCCTCATCTGAACTTTTAACTTTAATCATCTTCTCCCTTGTGCTGTCCTGTTAGTCAGAGAATATGTCTCCAACTGTATGACAAAGACCTGTTGCATAAGATCATAGACCAAGCCCGGTTGCGCTCTGAATCGGCAGTGAGCTTTATCCCTCCATCAGTCATTTCAGACTCACAGGTACACGCTGCTGGCCTGCCCTATTGTCATTCAAATGTTGGGCTGGTGATTGAAGCGCTTATCTCTCCTAATCGGACCGTGTAAAGGTATTACTGCTGAGGCAGAGTGTTGCCACACCAACTTTGATATGGAAAATCACATCTGTGAGCTCCCAAACAACATTATCTACAGAGAATGGAATATACCTGGCAAAACCTTTCCTGCACAACTCCCCTTCCCCATCTGTTGTCTTGGATTAGCTCCATTCTTATTCCTCTTTTTTCAGATCCTCAAAGACAGAGAGCAAGGAGGGTGATGGAAGGGAGAGGGGAGATTAGGAAGGAAGGCAAATAAATAAAGAGGCGAACACACATCTTGTTAAAAGTAAGATTTGTAAGCTTATTATTTTGTTATCATGATCATTGTTATAACCTCTGTTATGGTTTGTTCAGTTTACAGTTTATTTTCAAGTTCATTTAAAGTCATTCCAGTCGAAGGTAAACATGATTGTAATTGTTGTTTCCAACACTATTAAATGCTTTTGTTGTTTTGCCAGACAATCAGTCACACTCCCTCTCTCATACGCACGTGGAAAAAGAGCAGAAACAATGAGACTGTTGCTCACTCACTCAGTCACCCATTCATTCAATCATAGTAAAACACACACATCAGTAAACACAAAGACAGACTGCACCTCATGTTAAAGCTCCTGCACACAGTCATGAAGTGATTAACAGAAATGAATTCTCACTGTCCCTGACACACACACATTCAGATGGACACAGACATACACACTCTTGCTCTCATGTTAAGTTCTTAAGTGCAACTTCTTGAAGAATGATTTACCTTCTCACATCTTTTCAACCATCCCACGCCGCACACCAGAACCACAGAGCCCTTCCTATATCTTGCCCTCCCGTCAAGAGCCATACATACACCTGGGCTGGATGTAGTATCATGTACCCAATGGTACCACAATGCTAGAGGATCCTCATTGGTTTCCATAATAATTCTCCCTCATTTGATGAAAAGATGCAAAGATGGCTGCAAAAAATTTGACACACCTTTGGGGGAAAATCACTTCTCTCCAACATTTAGCACACAATAAAGTAAAAATGGTTTCTTTAGATTTAAATCTTACAGTATATATATCAGTGGTTCCCAACTTTGCAGTCAGCAACAACATTAATGTGAGATGATTGAGAGGATAGGAAAGTAGAAAGACACTTCTTTCACACAAAATCTGGTTTATTATTTCAAACTTTTATTATTATTCTATTTCTGTTTTTTCTTATAAAATTACTAGAAAATTTTAGCTTTTGAGGACTGTAAAAGTATACAAATAAAACATTCAGAGAAGAAATAATCCCTATTTGGTTCAACTACCCAGTACCTGGACCAGACATATGCGAGATGTGCATAGGGGGTTGCAATCTCCATTACTACAGGAAGAGGCCAAAATAATTGGGAACCACTGCTATACATGATGTTGAAACTGATGTTCTAATCAGTCAGCTGAGGGACAGAGTGCAGCCCAGGTTTACACATGGCTCAACTAACCCAAGTTACAACTTTTAAACTCGTTGTCTTTCCCCTCAAGATAACCAAATATACACCACAGCAAACTCAACAAAATGATAGTAAAAATACAAACAAACCACAGGAAAACTGAACTTCAAATGTGTAAAAAAAAAAAAAAAAGCTTACATCATATTCCCTTTCGGCAAAGATTTCTATACATTGAAATTCCATTCTTTGTCCATTGTTACATTTACACAAGTACTTCAATGTCTCACATGCCAGTGGGTGAGCTGCATGTCAGCTTGCAGTCCATCATTATTATCTTCATCATCTTCATTCAAATCATCATCACCTTCATCATTGTTATCAGCTACTATGGTAAGCCATGCCCTACTAGAGTCCATTGTTGGCAGGGTAGGGTAGCCATGGTGAATAAGGTGCTAGTTGCTATGGTAACGCTTTTCTGAAGCAACTGACTGGTACAGTTGTTTGATTTTTTGAATTGTCATACCTCCCCACCAAAGCACTTGGTTTGTATGTATTATTTGTTGCTTTAGTTGTGTTTTGATTTCTTTTTCAGTTTTTTTTTCCTTTTGCATTTTCATTCGTATAAGATGTACAGTATGTGGATGTGTTTTCAGGCTGTTAGTACCATTTAAAATACTCATTCTCAAACACACACACACACACACACACACAGCGCACATTCAGACATGTTTTCTCGCTTAGCCACACACACAGGCATACGGTAACAGAAAACTGTTTACATGTGGCATCTGACAAATGGATTTAGAGGATGAGATTGGTGGAGCAGCTCGCTACACCAATGTGGATCAGTGGAGAGCTTCTTATTGTGTGGGGTTGGACCTGTCCACAGATGCTTGTGTGGGTGACTGTCCTTCCTCCTTCATCCCTCCTCCCTGCTCCTCTTCCTCTTCCCCCCAAAAGCAGCCTGCAGTCACTCTCTCCTGGCAGCTGAGAGGAGGGCAGTATTGCTGAGTATATCTATGGCTGCTCCGTAGCCATCGTGTGCTTCGCTAACCTCGAAGATGACTGAGGACTAACCGAGTATACTTCAAAGATAGGACAGAAAAAAAGTAGTAAAGTGAAATGATTCATTATTTAAATGCTCTGGTTTTCTCCCTCCCCCCCCCAAAAAAAACCCTTCCAGTCCTGTTAAGTCCTTCATTAGAGACTTGATGGAGTCTAATGGTGAACACAGGATGACACAGCAGAGTGTAGATGGAAACTAAAACACTGGCGTCTGGAGTCCCAGGGTGTGTTTATGAACTATTAGCTACTTTGACTTGTCTCATACATGGGACCAGCACAGTTCGTTAGCTGGTTCCTTCATTCTCTGCAGACTGGGACAAGTTCACAGCGTCGAGAT
>JANJYQ010205497.1:17478-28644 GCA_024605255.1 Rastrelliger kanagurta | reverse complement strand
GAACCCGACCCTAGCCCCGGCCCACGATAGACCGATTGCCAGTCCAGAAAGCCTGGGGCTAGGTTCGGATCTCGGACCGGGTGAATGCTAGGAGTCTCAAATTTTCATTGACAAATTTTGAACATGCTAATCTTCAATATGATTCGATACAATTTCCTATATTATCATATTGATATTTTTAACCACCACTAGTCCCTCTTTTGTTTTATGAGGCTTAAGTAGGCATAAGTGGCACTGTTCATCTCAACATTATATTTTGGCAAGAATGATCAATTCTGTGTAATATTATGCTTTTTAATTAAGTTATTGGACTGTAGGTTAGTGAAGTCAAGATTTAACTGAGGGAAAACACACTATATTTTGATTTTAATAGCATTTTAACTTCAAATGATTAATCGATAACTGATCATTAATTTTTCTGATCAATGAAGGGAAATTATTCAAATGCCCATCCGTACTGTGAATATCTCAGCATGACTATATTTTGGTTGTTTTTCTTGTTTTTTTTATCTAATTATCTCCCAGGCCTCGATAAGGACTGAAATGTGCTTTCAACAAATAAGCTTTTTAACTTTATTTCCCCTGTGCACAAACTTCTGGAGGCATTTCAGGTCTATTCCAATCATACCAACATGAGCTCTGTTACCTCCACTTAAGAGTTCAAAGGCAGCCTCGCCTGCCCTTGGCATATGTTTGACACATGGGTGTATCAGGCACTCCTCTGTCATAGGCCAGCCAATGGTGATGGATCACCTGTAATACATCACTGAACTAGAGCTGAGTGGGCAGTAGACCCTCAAATATTGGCCTCTCCATAAGCAAAATGGAGTTTTAAAGAAGAGACCTCATAACTGATGCATATACCTAAGACTACGGCACATGACGGTAATGCTGAATGATATGATTGGAAATTGATAGAACAATATATTATTTATTGTTTATTCAACATACAATGATTTCTTTCTAATGTTGGTCTAGACAGCAGCTTGGGTGTAAGGAATAGATCAGTCAGTCAACCACATTGCCATCAATTTTGGTACATATGCATTCATGGTACTAAGAATATAATTATTTTGGTTAACTCCCGAGTTTGCATCCAATGCCATCATGAGGTCAAATGTTTTATTAATCTTGTGAAATATCTTCACTCCCACTAAATGGATTGGCATAACACTCTGAAAGGACATTCATTCAATTTTCCTTTTCCATGATACCTTGATACCTTGATGTGGTTGATATATGTAGTTTTAGGTTAGATTGCCATTCAGCAGAGACATTCATGTTACCATCAGGATAATGTAATTTGTAGTTTAACTTCTTTTTATTATCATTAAATCATACAAATACATACAACAGCAAGTCCATTCAAACAGGATGATTTTTGAGGATTAAGTTATTAATATTTCTTCCAGTTCAGTCAGTTCAAAATTTAACTTATCCTCTTTGATAAATGATCATATATATAATACTGAGAATTTGCATTCATCTAAAAAAAATCTGTTCTGGGGATATCAAATTCTGTTTTGACTCATAAAATGAGTTTAATTGCATTGTTTTATGAAACAAGTCTTTAAGTTCAGTTTCAATTTCAAGTTCAATTTCTCCACCTGTCGATGTCAATTACAGATTTTTTTTTAATCAGGGTTTTGGTGAATAGGTGAGTGGACAGACATACATTTAGTGATGCCAAACTTTCTTGAGCAGTCCTTCAATGCAGATAAAGTGTTAACAACAGTAAAGTATTGCTCATTGTTTTTTATTTTGTTAAAATGCTTTAGGAATATTAATCATATATTCCCCTAATAAATCCAGTCAATTTAGGCATGATGATTTCATGTCTTTTTGCCAACACTTTAGTAATAATTTTATAGTCATGGTCTCTAGCAGACTTATGGGTCTATACATATGACAAGCAGTCTAATTTATTTTTGCCAGTTTTCAATTTGCTAAGCTCATTGTTTGTGGCAATATCTAATTATGAATAAAATTGTTAATCATTAGCATGAAAACATGTTTAAGATCAGTCCAGTATTCTTTATACAGTTGTAATAACTTTGGTGATTGTCGACTTTTCATCTAGCACCCACATATGGTTAAAATTTGTCCAACACTTTAGTATATGACTAAACACTGGCAAAACAGCAATAACAATAACAGCCTTAACCTTAGTGCTATCAGTGCTTTGCATGGGTAATGTGTTGTCATGATATATTAAACTATGATGGTGACCATGGTAAAGGTTATGCTTAATATATACTTCATATTAACATAATATCAGCATGTTAGTGTTAGCATTAAACTAATGATGTGGCTGGTTTAATTTGCGCACAGATAGAATTAGTTGTTGCACTGATTCTCAGTTTAATTACATGAATTACATGACTGTTTATTTAATCAAAAGAGTATAGATTGTGTCTCATTCAACCCTACTTTATACTATCAAGACTAATGTGATGTGTTGAATAAACCAACACGACAGAGGGCAGTAGCAGAAATATAACTGTATATTCTGATGGCTTGTAAGCCTTTTGGCAGCATTTGGCTGTGCTGCATATCTATTACTGATGGAGTGATTGACACGAGCAATGGGCCCTGGGATTGGAGATGGCTGTGCAGAGTATTGGTGTGAGGCAGAGTTGTGTTCCCTTCATTAGACAAGCCCGGGAATGCCCCGTTGACCCCACACTGACCCCTCCAACACAATTACGAACCACAGGCCTGGCGCCGGTTATTGATGCCCATCACTGACATGAGCAGCTGCACAGGGTTACGGTCTCACTCACTAATGTGAGCCACAGCGTGTCAGACTCACTGAGCTGTGGAAACACACATTAAAGAAAAACAAGAGTGCTCATTCTGTGTGTCTCACTGATTTGAATTCTGGGTGAGTTTTGGGAAAGTACTTGTTTTTAGTAGCAATTAATGTTAATTTTGTGTTTTATTAATATTTTAAGGTATAAAATGTAGACTTACAAAAACAGGAGCCTGACATTTACTTGATTTGTAAAGACAATAACATTATTAATATTCTAATTTATGATCTCTGACACTGATAGATCAGCCCACACATTTTTGATGAACATCCCTTTAATTTAATAGATTGAACTCAAAATCAAATTCTGACTTTGGCATTTCATCCCAAAGTCCACAGACACTGGAAGATATTTAATTTGTGTAAATGTTGTGAAAGAGAGAAGAGCAGCAAATCCTCACATTTGAGAAGCAGGAACCAATGCATGTTTGGCATTTTTTCTTGATAAATTACTCTAATGACCAATAATCTGTCAAGTTATGTTGCATGACTTTACATGCTGTATAAATACATATTTTGGAAATTGAATTGTTCTAAATCCTTGGAAAAATACTAGATGATATTACACCATGATATGGTGCTTAACCAACACGTCTGATATGGCAGAGGATTGTCTAAAACAAGAAAAAATGGCTATTTGTTGGATCGCACATCTCTAATATCTGCCTGTGTGTGTGTGTGTGCGCGCACACTGCTCAGCTGTACCTTGTTGTTTTGTTTGTGATGTAATATCCTGGGCTGCCAGTGTGGTGTAAAAAAAACTGCTGCTTTTGGTTATCTACTCATTTTTCCCTCAGCAAGTTGGCAATAAGCCAACATTCAGCTTATCGATTTTCTCCACCCCCTCTTGTAAAATGAAACCTGAAATCATTTCCCCCCTCCTTCCTCTCTCACTTTGCAGGATGTTGCTCTCAACAAACTTTGCAGCCTGTGATTTATATAATGCTTCTCTTTTTGAGCTGAGGAAAAACAGAAGGTCTATTTTCACCAGAGTCTTGTTTTCATATTATTATATTACTGGCCTGGTGCCATTATACCTGTTTGTTGGCAGTACCTTTGCATATCTTATGGCCCTTAATTCCAAATTGACCTGAGGAATCCCTATTTTCTACCTCTCAGGTGTAATGGTGGGGAGGCCCTGTTAATGAGCCTTTGTCCCTGCTCACTGATGGAGGGCGTGCAGCCCTGGGAAAGTGGCCTGTGTGATTAGTAAATTGTGGTTAATTAGATAGATGGAAGGGTCAACAGTAGTGATAAAGTCAAGGGAACCACTGAATAATGGGTGGTGTCAGCTGATGCTAATAAAGGGAGAGTACTCAGAATAGCATGTCTGTAGTAGCCTTTAATAGATAGTCATTAAGAGCTATTAAAAATAACCAGAGAAAGGCAACACTCTTACCTGTCAGTTAGTCTTTTTCACTCTTCAGTGTCAATAAGAGGGGTCAATGAGGTGGACAGCTAGATCTAATACAAGTACGATCTGCTGGAAACATTAATGTGAATGATCTTCTGAATGCCACTCTAGTCTTGTTTTCCAGGGTGAAGCATCAGTATTATTCATCCAATAGAGAGGAGATTGGAAGGATGTTATGTGGAAAGACAGGAGGCTGATGATATGGGTGGAGAGGGAGAAGATGAATCACAAATATGATCCAAAGTGAAGAGATTAGATCCATATCAGGAAGCGCATGCGGCAGATCTATCTCCACTATCACACATCCACTTCTTATCTGACTTTGATTTATGTTGCAGCAACATACAGTCATGGAAAACATAAAAAAAAAAAAAAAAAGATTTGGCGCTTGTATATCTCCAAACAATGGACTGCAATGTAAGCAATTACATCCAACTTATTCTAGATAACTCAAGGAGACTCCTGGTGCGGCGTGTGTTGTCTCCTGTTGTTTGAGGGGCTTTGCCCTCTGCCTGGCTTGGCTTGTTGCAGGTGTGTGTTCTGGGTGCCAGTGTTGGCTATGGCTGACCTCCATGCACTAGGATCGGGCAATTAGTCCACAAAATGGCTGACTGTAAATCTCCTGCGGGAAGGGTTTGGCAGGGCCACCCTGAGGTGAACACCACAATGAGGAATTAAACACACAGTATTAGCTAACAGCAGTTTTATGATGTGTGCAGAGTGGGGTGAGGCAAGGAGCGAGGATGCTACTGTAGGGAATCATTGAGGGAGCTGGATAGTGTACTGTTGTTGTGCTTTTTGACATCCCTCTGTCATTGGAAATGTGCCATATAATGAGGTTAATTATAATAGTCTCAACACAGAACGGGCCAAGGCAAGTATACACACAACCTGAACTCTTTACAGTAAATAACAACATTAATTGCCATTGCTGCTAGCGGTGTAGAACACTGAGTTCATTCAAAAAATGTTATTCGTTTGCTGTCTTTCCATCCGATCCATCTTACATACAGTATGCTTACAAATACAAAATAGTGCTAGTTATAGCCCATATATATATGATTTTTATAAACACAACATCCCCTTCATTTCCAATCTTGTTAGAGCTGCAACGATTAGCTGATTAGATTTGTCAATCAATAGAAAATTAATTGGTAGCTATTTTGATAACTGAATAATTGTTTCAGCATTTTTTTTTTTTTTTTTTTTTTTTGTTTTAAATGGCAAACAGTTCCTCATTCCAGCTTCTCGGGTGTGCTCACCATCTCAGAGAGAATTACCGCTGTCCATTAGACTCTGATTTCTAAAACTTTTGACCTGAATTTCAAGTGTGGTAATACAGCAGACTTGCTGCATTCCTGACTGGCACACTGCTATATGGTGTAAGGCAGTGTCAAGGGTAGTGACTTTATCTTCCTTTACAGTGAAATATTTATGGATCCATTTCTATCATAAATAATTTTATACACAACCAATTTTATATAAATCTCATTTGTGCAGCTTATACAAGTTTCAAATGCCACCTGTTATAGGAATTTCTGTCCTCACTCTGTTCACTTGCTGTCAATCTCCTGGACCTTGTCAGGAAGACAATTCTCTGAGGGTCTACCCCCCTCCTAACATGACTTTATGTGATTCTGAATGTCATGGAGAAACTTAACACTAATTTATTCCCTCTGTGGTGCCAAAATTCATAGCATGACCTAACAAACAAATGTGGGCAGGACTGGGCTTACTAGGCACTTTTTTGGCTGTCACACTCTAGTTGAACAGACTAGTAGCCAAGCAACATCAATGCATCATTAATTTTCAGTAGCACTGAATATTCAGGGCCATCACTAAGTGTAAAAACTGTTTGAGGAAACAGGTTTCTGCAGCATTTTCTGCTATTTGAAAATAACCTTTAAATAAAATATAATATTATATAACATATAATATAACATATTTAACCATAAAAATCTGTTGTTTTTGTTTATAATATACAAACAATGATTTGAAATTCAAATTACACACCAGTGATCAATATGTTGCATATACAGTGCAATATTACAATAATTTAATATGTAAGAACACTACATTTCCACTGGAACACTTCCATACATTACTGTGATTTGATAGCATACGATCCCTCTGTCTTGCCTTGACAAGGGTGGCATGAAAAATTGATAACATCCCTTGAAAGAAGTATGTCTCTTGGTGGGCAGAATTTAGATGGTGGTGGTTTCCCAGGACCATAGTGTTTGTTGTTTGCATATTGAGGATGGTAGAAAGCTCCTTGACAGATAGTTTTGCCTCTTCCCTCATAACCACTGGCTGATTTGTGAATATTGTTCCCCTTTGGTTTAATCTGCTGTGTGCTGTGAAGTGAAACTATTCCCAGAAGACTGCTGGAGGGGGCTGTTAATTTATCTCCTGTGTATTAACAATGCCTTGGCAGGAGAACGCACCCCGACCTTCTCCTCACCAAAGTAAACAGGGGAAACGTTGACCTGTGTTGACCCAAAACCTTGAGATGGACTCCATTAAATGATGAGCCAGGCGATCTGGGGGCATGTATGTTTTTTATGAGCCACACTTCCACATTCCCCAGACCATGACAGACATTTATCCAATGATACACAGTCCGTTATTCCCTTGTGTGTCTCTGTAGGCCTACACTGATAGGGGTCACCCTTGTAGATTCGATACAGCAATATCTGATCAACAATAAGAGGGCGTGCCACTGGACAAAAGACGTTTGAAAGAGGATGTGAAGTACTCAATTCAGTGATGCCTCAGTTCAGGGTCATAGCAGATTTGTTGTCCAACATGAGAGATGAGGATGCCCTGCAGCTATTGTAGGTCCATCAAGCAGAACAACAGACAAATCGATAAAACACAGCATTCAAGATGTATAATCTCATTAAATGTCTGCTACTAAGAAATACAACCTTGTATGACTATGCAATAGTTTTTGTCCACACTTAAGATTTAGAGCTCTGTTTTTTATTGTTTGTTGACCCATGGTTTGTCCCTCCTGATCAATGCTTTTGTGTTTACTTTCTTGCTACAGCTCCTGTACCAAATGAGTAACTCAAAATATTTTTTTTTGAGATTTCAAATAGTTTCTCCTTTCTACTGATATAAAATGTTCTCATAGTGGCCCACAGTAGAAAAGAGTATTTGTTATTCAGTGTTCTCACAACAGAGGAGTCAAATACTGAAAACCTCTTTGTAGGGGTCATTGGTATATGAGTGAACAGAGGGGGGGGGGGTTGCCTGACTTTGCCTCCAGCAGAAGGGGCCCAGTTAAAGATGAATTTCTGCAGAACAGTTCTTTGTCTTAAGCGCTGTCAAACAGCCGGGGTTGCCATGGAGACTCAGCAAGGTTCAGAAAGCCCATCATTGAGAAATGCCAACAGACCCTCACACTTTATCATCTGACATTCAATAATTTGGTGTTGATTATAACTGAGAAATCAATCCTTTGGACATTGAGGAGTAAAGGCTGTTTGTCTGTGTTCAAAAGTGCAACTCCACAGAAGTCTAATGTCCACAGGGATATCATACTTCTTCAACATCCAGATTCAAGTGCAAGTGAGAGTTCTAAATAAAAAAAGATCTATTTATATTGGTTTTCACGGTGTATAAATATGAGAGGTGACTGTGTCAGCTCTCAATTGGGTATTCTGATTGTGAATCTTATAACCATGTGGAATATTTACCTCATTTCATATACTTTGATCAAGATTCAGTCCTTCTAGACTTAGATTTGCACTCTTTGTTCTATCAGAGATAACGGAGAGGGAAACAATAGAGTGTTTGCAATCAGACGTTTCAATGAATTGTGAAATTGTTTTTTGCTTGTGTTTTGTGGACACCCTCTTAAATAAATGCAAATGCATGTTCTTATCAAATATCATTTTCCTCAAACAAAGATAAACCACAATGAGCACAAAAAATGGAAGCATGTGTGTGTGTCTCTCATGTGGTCATTTTTAAAATATAAAATCAGTCCAGCACACTTATCTATTTTTTATCTATTATTTGTTCAAATGCCAAAAAAATGTGTAAATCAGAACCTGATTTTTTGGTGTGAATAAGTAGGTCAGGGGCTCTCCCACTTGACACACAGGCCCATACAATCAGAAGGCTGCCTTTATTTCTAGAACATCCAGGGAATAGCCAGTGAATACTGTTTGAATTATCTGACTACACAACCAGTAAAATAAAAAAAAAAGTTCTTGTTCCTTGTTAACTATATGATGATGTTGATTGATTAGACTTTTTGAGTGGCAGTGCATTTCACTCATTCCAGGTTGTGAGAAGTTCCTCCTCTTTCACATACTTCACATGGCACAGAGGAATAGAAGTCTACTGTCCACTAGCTAGCTGCTTGTAATGTTAAGATAGAATACAGTGTCGAAACAAAGCCATTGAAAGAAGATGTGAGAAGCAGGATGAAGAGAATTCAGCTGAATTTCAACTATCTTTCTTAATCCAGACACCTACTCATACACCACTTCCTCAGCAAGTGCCAAGTAAGTTAGTAATGATATATATGTGGCTGCTAATATCCCCACCAGCAGCAGCAGCAGTAAGACGCTGTACTGTTGAAAGACTCTTTTTAACACTCAGTCAGATCAAAACTGACATCAGTGCATTAATGATGACACACAGACTGAACTCTTTGTCCCTTTTGGCCTTTGAAAGAGAAGTGAGTGAATTGTTGGGCTATAATGAAATAATGTCAGTATTCTGCACCAAGGCCTGTCGTCTCCTACTGTAATTATCAAAAGTAAGCACATTTACAAAGCTGGTCTTTAGTAGCCTGTTGCTGTCTATTTTAATTTTGCTATTTATTTGGCAGGTGTACAATTGGATTTTATACTTATGTTGTTGTGTCTGCCGTCTCTTTCTGTCAAGTCTGTCATTGTTTGTGTATGTTTACATCTATGATTAATATTGCCACCATGTCAGGTTGTGTTCAAGTGTAATTTTAGTGTTACTTAGCATCTTGTTGCCAGTGTAACTCTGTCCATATGATGTGCTGTGTTTGTGTGAATATGTGGCTATGTGTGAGGCTGTGTGATGCTTTTAATGTTTGTCCTGACTCTTGTAACATTACCTCTGGTGATGAGTAGAATTTATGTGACAAAACTGTGATGCATTCAGGTTATTATAGCTGCAATGGCCTATTTTGACTAGCATACGTTTCAGAACATATTAAGTATGACTGGTCTTGAAAAGACTAGGCCCACCTGATTTTCTCTGTGCATGCCCTTACTGATTTCTGCTGTTCAGAGCTTGAAATTCTGTCAGAATATTTTATTTTGTCTGTCTAATAGTTATACCCAAAAATCTTCATGTCATAAAGCTGTAAAACAGAGGAAAAACAGGAAATCTTGAGATGCTGGAATCAGAGAATTTTGCTTAATAAGAGTAAATTTACAGACTGAATAATCATTCAAGCACTAACATCAGGCAGTATGCTGACCTTCACATTTTGCTCAATAACTCCTTACTTCATTCCTTATATATCTCTTTTGTGCTTAATCGTAACAAGTGCACAATCACATCATCCAGATGTAGCACATGTTATTAGACATCATGCTATGAAGTGCCAAATGGATGCAAACACAACAGACTCAATTGTGCTACAGGACATGAAACTGTATTTTTAGGAGCCAACACTGAAACATTACCAGTCAAACATTATCTGATCCAGTCCCGTAAATTGGAGTGCCAAGACACCAGCATGCGGCACAGCATGTTAAATCACATACATCTCCCTCTCCCTCTTTTTCCTTTTGGTGGTCGTCTGCTCTTGTTTTCTTATCAGGAGGACAGAAAATAAGATTCCTGCCCCCTGGGTATCATCATAATTCCAGACTAATCTGTGCACTGAAAAACAAGCACATGATCCATCTGCAGGTCTGTTATTACCACCGGATATGTGTCCATTCTCATTCTGGGACAGTACAGTTTAGGTGAAGGTTTTAAACTAATCCTCAGGCACACCAATGACTTTCTCCTAACCTGCACAACAAGGAATAGAAGTCACAGAAACACATCACAGAGGAAATGGAGGTGTGTTTGTGCACCAGGCCAGTTGAAGCGCTTGGAGGAGCACTATGAGCAAGCCTGTCACAACACAAATTATAGAGTACATGAAGGGTGCCAGTGGAGGCCTGCTGCTACATCGATGTAGAGCAAACACAAATTACTGCGCTTCTGCCAATGTCTGACTAGATTGAGATTGACTTTGTTTGTTTTTCAACTTTCCTAAATTGCGTTTGCCTCCCTGCTTTGCAGCAATTGAGAAAATAATATCAGTTGATTTGAGTAAACCTTAATACCAAGGTCATATTACTAGTGTACCAGAAATTGCATGATTGCTTTAAAACCACAGATGGAAAATAAAATATGAAATAAATCAGTTCATCAGTAAACATCTCCATTAGTTTCCTCTTTTAATCTTTTTCTGTCAGTATGTGACTTTTCTGATTCAGTCATGCTGTTAGGAGCTCCCAAAACACACAATTACAAATTAGTTTCTCTTGCTTTGGTTCTAACTATTACAGTGAGGCTTGTATCAAGCTGTAGACCTTATAAAGTTAGACATACAGAAGTCATTGTCAGTGATCTGCAGATTGAAACCATGGCTACTTGGGGGCAGCTAAACCAGTTGAAAACACATCTTATATTGAATCACATCATGAAGTAAAATAGGTACATATTTACACATCTGTGAGACATAGAGCAACTTTAAAGTCCCCATGAAATAACCTCACGACTTCTACCTCCTCTAAAACAGGATATCATAAGTGGTGACATAATTCTACACCTGGGGGGCTTGCTCGGTAGTGTGGTGGTTAGAGTGGAGGCCATATGGAGCATTGCTCTTAAGCATTAGACCCCGGTTCGATACACATGGTGTAAATTAACATTTCAGCCAATC
>JANJYQ010205497.1:6723-17453 GCA_024605255.1 Rastrelliger kanagurta | reverse complement strand
AAACCTTAATAAATTTTGTAACTGAAATTAGTTTACACTTGCAAATGATCCCTTCTTGTACAGTATATCTTGCACCAAAATCCTGTTTCAACAAGAAATACATAAAATTTCTGTAATAATTGTCATTTCTAACATTCAGTTAGAATTGTGTATCTAGCCACCTGAATGCAATCCTCCTGTTTGATGCTGGCAGATAGTATACAGTAGGTTTATCAGAAATAGGTGCCTACTCTGTAGCTAGAAACAAGACTTATAAGAGTTTGAAGTAGCCAGGCGAGTGCCCCACTGGTGGTTCTCTTAATTACATTCAGTGACTACACACAGTCAGGGAACTCTCAATGCAGTTAGGTTTTCTCAAGCCAAAGATCTGGATGGCCAATCAGCGAACAGAGGGAGGGCTGAACCGGTCACCCTTGGATTGCTGTCAAATATGAACTTTGAGTACATTATAGTCCCTCAGATGCGAAGATTTAAGCCACAAAATCGAAAATGCTCATTACTTGATACTTCCTTTTTGGAGTTATTGTTGCATCCAATCAGAGTTGTATACCAGGAAGTGAGTCCCGGTGCATGACATACGTAACGACCAAGCATTGGCAATTGGTCAAAATTGAATATATGCCGTTCACCATGATGCAAACATTGTCTATGGGATGGTACCTAGACGCTAATCACAATGTGAAACAATGTGAGAGCGGATGGTTAACGAGGCTAAGTTTGAAGGCTAGAAAACCAAAATATGAGGCCCAGGGAATTCTCTGTGGGTTAACGCTATGAGCAACGCATTTTACATTACACATAATAATTTGATCCTTTGATAATATGCAAACATTGGTTAGTGCAGCTTAAGGTTGCTCTACATCATGCTTGAAAATATTCTTTCCACATTTGATAACTTATGGTTTCCTTATGGACAAGCAAAATCATCAAACAACTACTGTATGTGCTTTATGTGACTTTGTCTCAACATGACATTGGGAAAAAGAACACGAGGTCACTTGTATTGTGTCCCTGAAATGAGGTGACCCTTCTTTGGCATTGCCTCAAAAAGGCCTCAGTAGGACACAATGAGAGATTGCAGGTTTTTTTCTGTTTATGCTACAATCAGCATAAGACTTAGATGGAGCAGAACAGGTTGGTATGGAGAGTAACCCAGTTGCCCTCTGAGTTGATTGTCTCTATAGATTCGCCTTCTCTCTTCAGAAGCACAAAACTCTCATCCACAATCAAAGGTGTATTGACCGTATATTGACGAGTACTCAGCCAGCAGTGAGCAGAGTCTGAAATCAATGACACACCCGTTGTACACATTTGCTATTTGTTGTCAGTGTGAATCGCCACCTTGAGCTTATGTGACAATACGCAAAATGGATTAACCTGCTTTATTTGCTCTTGAACATACATGTTTTGAATATCAAAACATTAAGTGATTTGTGTCATGTATTTCTAGTTGTCCAGTTATTGGACTTTATGCACACAGAAAAAAAATTTAAAGGCAAGAAGTTGAGTTAATAAATAAAGAGGATGATGGAAGGTTGTTCACTGACTGCACCAAAGGCATTTTTAATGAAAAGCACAAAGATGCAAAACACCTGCTGTGTTGTTTACTATACTCCTGCCTTTCTTCAACATAGATACAAGATCACATTTTCCATTTTGGTAGGGGTAAGATCTAAGACCAGATAATATATCACTGTATGTCTTGACCTGAACTGCCAAGTTGAGGTTCATACAGCTTTGGGCTTGTTGCTGTGTGTCAGATAATAAATTAATAAAGGGCAGAGCCTGATGCACAGAGGGCTTTTATCTGGTCACAAATATCATTAAACACTTAAGGCAACAAGAGCAGAAGATCTATGGACCTGTAATATGTCTGTTACAACTACAGATATACCATACAAACTTCAAAGCTAATCTGTATTTATGCTTGAGTGCTTTGTGTATCTGAAAGGAATACTATTCATCACAGATTGTCAGGGGAAATTTCAATAACCAAAAAGGCTAAATGTAAGAGAGCTGACATTTCCCCTTTTTTGCTCTTTCCTTCATTTCTCCTGAGCCACAGGTAGGCTGCTGCAAGCTACAACTGACAAGCTGCAGTATAGCACAGGATGTCCTGAGGGTATCCTGCTACACCAGTGTTGTCGGGGTCACAGTGTTATGTGGTTGTGAATGTTTCACAGCAGCAGTTAGCAGAGGCCACACACTTTGCAGCCTGAGGTTGGATGAATATGAAAGCAGACAGGAATGTCCAGTGGAGAAAGAAGCAGGAGTGTCTTGTCTTTCACTCACTTGCTGCCGTCATTCCCTTCTTCTCCTGCAGCATGAAGTGTCAGACTGAATGTTTCCTCTCTGAAAAGGTCACTACTCTTACATGTGTTAAGCTGATGTAGCCTTCACTTACCACATGATAGGAATTTCTGACAATGTGAAGAAATGGAGTAGAGCTGCTAAATATTTCAAAAATAGATTTGTTCACAGCTATAATGTGATGAAAATGTTATCCTAGTTAGGAGTGGATGATGTGCTGAAATATATATCTAAACCAGTATAATGTAAGTAAATTCTGGTTCTAGATTTCCAATTGGAATATTTTCTGGTTTATTTTGTTCTCTATGACCATCAAAAAAAAAAAAAAATCAAAAAGCAGATAATCGACACATTCTAATGAAAATATTTGTAGTTGTATCTCTAATATAGTTACTGCCCTCAAACATTGAATAGACTGAAAAAAGGCAGTGTTTTGACCCATAAGTCCTTGTCAGACAACCAACAACCTGTTTGTCTATGACCACCAGGTTGGATTCAAACACTGATGCTTTTAAATCCAGTACATATTTTGGAGCTTGAGTCCAATGTGTAGATACACAGTTTTTCTGCCCCCACTTGGCCTAAATATAGTTCAAGATGCACAAACAACTATCTTTCTGCACAACTAAAACTATGGCCCTTTATTAGACTTCATTAAATTTCAATTTCATTACATCTGCAGAATCCTACTGATTGACTTGCAGCATTTTTTGTGATAACCTTATACCACCAGAGATATTAAAAGCATGGCAAGTCACTCACTGTATGTGCAATATAGTCATGTTTTTCCAACCCTTGTTTCAATCATTATTTCACTTGGACGCAGACAGAATCTCAGATCTGATCTGTAGGTACAGGCAACACCCACTCATGACTGGTATTTCATCCTGATCCTACAGACAGACATTTTTTATTTTAGTATTTTACTCTTTTCCCTGACTTACCTGAATGTTTGGCACATGTCATCACCTCGGCATGTTCAAAGTCAAGTAGAGAAAAGCTGGTGCTTCCAGTCTGACGTGCATTTCGTTTCATCTTCACACAGACAGGGGGGTATCGGGGTTCACCCGATTTCATGTAGAATGTCAGCATCACGAGGCGTGTGTATGTCATGTTGCTTTGTACAGTAGGGAAAGGAAAACTCCATGGAGATGGCAGGAGGTCTCTGTGAAGCAGCTCATTAGCACTTTGGTTAACATATGCCACAAACATGATATTCATAAGAATGCCAAGCAAAATGCCAGTACAGACTTTCTCAAACAATGTTAGGTAAGTTTTGTTGGGTTAACGTTTACATGTCACTATGAATTCATCAGAAAATGCTAGTGGTTTTTTTTGCCAATGAATAACATCAAGATTACCTATATATTATTACTTATTATTAGAGAGTTGGATAAATAAATACTTATTATTATAAGTGTTTATTATTATATATTAGCAAAATCGGTGTCAAATAGCACAGTAATTTATAATTAATGCAATGCAATTTGCATTGTTTAAAAAAAATACAGACACTGTTGGCAGAAATATAGAGTTTAAATTGCTTTTCAGGCTATGAATTACACAGTGACTATGTTGATTGTTCAAAAAGCAACATTGCATGTATTATCATGCAAGACAAGCTTGCAATGTGCTATTTATATCCATGGTCATGTTCCCACATGAATTAAAGATTCAAGCCTTTTTAATAATTTATTGTCATTGAGAAAGATGTTTTGGTTGGCTTCCTGCTGTTTGGCCACACTGACTTTGTAGCATCCACCTGTGTATTTGTGTGTGGATGCTGCAACAACAACCGTCAAAGCTGTCATCAGAGGAGCAGGCCGTGACAATGATTCATTCATAAAAGGACCTAATTTAATTATTCCCAAATCAGGTCACATGGATACCCATGAGGAGCGGCTGCTTTACAGCAGCAGTACGCGATCAGATCTGAGCCACGCGTCACATCACAAACCACTCTCAGATCCCCGCGGCTCTCCATTCACGTGAACAGGATTTCAATCTTCAGTGCTTACACTGAAGAGATTTCTGCCCACCTGGTGTGTCAGAGCTGGCCTGTTAAAGCTGTTTATGTATTAAACACTGTGGGGACACTTGATATTCCTGACAGACATATACCAGTATTCACAGCAATAACTGCTTCTTATTAAATCTCAAGCTCTTTAAAGATGCTTTCTTGTTTGTCGTCAAGGTAACCATAAGCTTACATAAGTGTTGGAATAAAGACATCTCCACAGGCCCAAGACGATCCCTACTTTCCTGTCACAAACCTAAGCTTTGTGTCTGTTAGATGTAGTAATATTCATGTCATGTACGATTGTAACTATGTAAATTTTATTCTAGCTATGATTTTTCTTGTGTAAGTATGATTACGTAAGATATGCTTTTCTTAGCAATCTGAGGAACACGGCCTCATCACACCTGTTCAAGGGAGACATGTAAACAACCCAAGTTTTCTGTGAAGACACGGAATCAGCGTTACTTGACCTGGAGCTAAGACACAGAACCAGGGAAAAACCAACGTTATTGGATGCCACACCATTGTCAAAGTAATGACGGATGTCCACTGGAATAGAAGGAACCCCTGACTGACTGTCTGTCTACAGGATGGCGTACACAGACACAAGGATACCTATATAAGCCCACTGGACAACCACCAGATTCAGTGTCCACCCCATCAGGAGACACTTACCATTCACTGAGTGGGCCTTCCCCATCGGGGGACCACTCGCTACCATTCACTCTCGGTCACTCAATGACAAAGTTACACCATTGACGATGACAAAGTCACAGTTTGTCATTATGCATATTTTGTATTTTGGATCATGTTAAGTTAGGACATGTAAAGTGTATCTGATCATGGATGCAATTTATGTGTGAATTAAATCTGCCTTAAGACCAAGTTCATGTGTATGGACATAATCTTTAAATTAAGAAATCAGCACAGAGTCCATGATGATGTTTATTTATTTTCCAATATATCAACGATATATGAAATATCAGCTTCTCAGGTGAGCTGCTGCCAACAGCTTCCCTGACAGAAGCAGTGATTGGCAGCTACAGTTGCCTTGAAGAGTTGCCAACAGAATGGAAATGATTAATACACTCCATATTGCCTAATTCAAAAGTGATTCAGATGTGATGCATGTCTGCCTGTTGAACCAGATGCAGTGGAATATTGAATTGATCAAACTTTTGTGCTGTGGTGAGTGTCTGCAGTATTTATCCCAGGACAAGAAATCGATACAAACATATTTGTGGGTGTGGGTGATTTCATAATCCATGCTGGCAGAATACTGATCGGTCGTGTTTTTGTTGGTCATTTTGATGTTTTTGTGCCTGTGTGTACTGTGCAAATGTGTGATAAGGCATACATACACACTGCCTGTGTGAGCATTAGACAGCCATGTTTGAGGACATAAGGATTTAAAACTCAGCCATATACATGCTTTACACACTTGGCTGAAGGTTATATCTCCAGGTTAAAGGTGAGCTTAAATATCAGTTTGTCACAAATGCAATTGCAGAATCCTCAAAATGCACCCATCATGGTCAGGACAGATCGCTTCTCCATGCCCCGTGATGTGAGGCCCATTAACTGAGAGAATGAACACGATTGAGGGCTTGTTTCTACCTGAGCAGGCAAAGGGCAGAGCAAATGATAAACGACCACTGGACAGTAGGAAAGGACAGCCAAAAGGACAAGAGAAGTAGACAGAATCACTTGTCATCAAATACATACTTTATACACAATAGCTACTTTCATCTTATAAATGTTAAACAATACATTTTATTGAGCAAGTATCCTATACTTTTAACAATGATCATAACTTCCACTGAAGCAGTCTACTGGGGACAGGAAGAAAGACAAATTATACATCCGGTAGAGCTTCACCTTGTCAGAAAGTAAATGGTTTTTACTAAATGTAACTATAATGTGCCAATCTTGCCCTAAGGTCGCATTGGAAATGCAGTCTCAGGTAAATTCACCCTGTCACAATGTAAAACCCTCGGCCATAAAGCACCTCGAGAGAGCTTTTATCAGTCTTAATGCACTCTTCAAAGAGCATCCTTCACTCTGCATGTCCCATAGAGAGGTGCTGCTTGACCGCAGGCAGAGGCTACTGTATCGGTCTCGCTTCACAGATGATGAGAAAGACCATTTGGGTGACCGATGAGCATTTTAACCTTTAGGGGTCACTGAGTGCAACATCTAATGGTGGTCCAGACCTAAACACTGAGTACATCAGCTCATAATTAATATATTTGTTTTTCTATGCAGAAAGCACACTGTGTTTGACCCTCAGTGTTTTACTTTGTCCATCTCTGATGACTAGAGAGGAAGTCGTCTTTGCTTACAAGTACTTCATAGCATTCGGTCCTTGATATACAATTTCAGAAGACTGCCTCACATTTTTATTTCTTTCCATTGTACCGCAAGCAGACATAGCACCCGTGTTCTTCAAATGGAGTATTATATCCCTGCTCCCTAGTTTCCCAACAAGAACCTTTGATGTCAAATTGACACTTTAGTGAACAGCACTTCGTGGATTGATATTGCCTGGCAACTGCAAAAAACCCACTCCTTGTGGATTCTTCAGGATGAGGAGCGGATGGTTTGGGAGGAAACGAAGAGGGAGAATGGTGGATGGTATTAACTGTAATGGTGCTGTATGATGTAGGTTTCTGTTTGGCTTGCCTCCAGGCAGTGGAGCAAAATTAAAGCCCTGAAAATCGGATTATGGTGTCCCAAGGGGAGGGATGCCCAGTAGCCAGCTGATGAGTGCTCATCTAGTCTTAACTGTATTCTGCACGACGAGCCCCACTGTTGGCTGGGAGGCCAATTTGTTAACAATTACTGCTCGTTAGTGTTGCTTCCTGCTAGTGAAAGGGGTTGCACGGCTGAGACAATAGTCAAGGTCTACTGTCTTGCAATTATCTCAGTTTGAGGGAAGACAGTAGTTGATATATTGTCTCTGAAGTCTCTGGCTTTGCTGATTGCCAATTTGCTGCAGGGACCCGCATTATCAGTGACACCTGTAGTGTCTAGTGACATATAAACATGGAATAAATTGTTTTTCCTCTTGTATTATGCAACTTTTTTTCCACACAGTGTGTCAGTTCATATTGCACTATTTACATAGTTGGTCATTGACATTAAGGTCCATTTTCATATACTGTAGATCAGCTTTATCATCAATTATTTGTGAATTAATTGAAAAATGTTAAAAATCTACTGAGGACTATAACTGGCACCTATTATCAGCATCGTCTTGTCTATAAAATATCCAGAAAATAGTGGAAATTGTCCAACCAATAAATATTTTGTATATAGTGACATAAATCTGAGAAAAGCAGTTAAATCCTAGAACTAGAAAATTATTATTAGCATTTTTGACATTTGATTACTTAAATGAACTATTAAAATTGATCAGCTAATCAAGTGATCAATCATTTGCTCACTAAACCTATTTCCATTATGTGCTTTGATGATATTACCTTGACATCTCCTTGGTCATTGCGATGTTGTTTCCATTAACAATAAATACACACAGCAACATACCATCCACTTACAGAACAGATAAACACTCAATGAGAAGCCCAAGATACAATAGGCTACCTAGTGTCTAAGAAAACCTCCTCTGCCCACAGTGTCTCTCTCGCAACAGAACAGCTCACACAAAGGAGCTTATTGTATAAATGTGCCTCAGTTTTAACAAACCAGCGCTCCTGGTCTCACACACTCTTTCCTCTTCCCTGTCTCCTCCCCTGACTCCACCTCCTTCATGAATATCACAATGCTCTGCGTCATTATTCATAAGCTGGTAACAGTGTAGTCATGTGCACCAAGAACGAGTAGGAAAAAGGGGGGAGTGTCTCTGTGAGCGAGAGTCACAACTCCAGCATGCGAGTGTGTGTGTGTATGTGTGTGTGAGAGAGAGAGTCTGTGAAATAGAGGGAGCAGGAGAGGAAAGAGGAGACACACCGGCTGATGCTGAAGCTGCTGCCACACTGTTCATGTCTGAACCTTGATCTGTTAGTCTGAGCTGGAGCTTTCAGTGTTTCTAAACTGGGAGTGTCTAAACTGACTGTTTGAATGTGTGAATGGGATGCCTGAGAGATGCTTGCTAAGGAGTGACTGATGAGAACCAGCTCTCCAGTGTGGAGGGTGACCCTCTGTGTCCGTACCACTACTTGGAGAGAATCGGACGCCTGGCGTTTCCACGACGACTATAATGGGCTGCAATCTGTGCACTTTACAGAAGCGAGAGGAACACTACAAGCTGCTGTACGAGATTGCACAGGTGAGCAGAAGCACAGCTGACTGGCATTGATGATGTATGTGTGTGTGATGTGTATGATTGATTATGCGTGTGGTGCAGAGAGCACTTCCCGGCTGCTGTTCCTTGTTTTTGGAAAGAGGTTGCACACCAGTGCAGGAGCTGGGTTGGGAGTCTTTTAGGGAGAAGATGGAAAAGGTATGAATGAAGGGTTAATACACAAAATGAAAGTGAGGCAGCGTAAGGGAAAAGCAGCAGATGTGTTGTGAGTAATGAACAGTTGCTTAGAGAGCGGCTGGTGTGGAGCCCATTCATCCTGCCTGAGGAGCTGTGCTGAGGGAGCAAGTTTCTTTTATAGAATAGAAGCATGATGCATTTGTGCTAGTTTCCTTGGACGCTGTATGTGTTATATTTGGTCTTTTATGAAAAGTTTTCTTTTGGCACTTCTGGTGTCGCTGTGAAACAGTTCATTGTTGTGCCAGCAGATTTTTTTTTTCCTTCTTAGAGGCCACTTGATCTTGATGTTCTTGTTTTTCTTATCTTCTACATAAATTTATATATCTCTTTTAGAATTTTACCATAATTTTAACTTGTACTTATTAAATATAAGGTTCACATCTAGCATGTTCAGGTTTTTATATAGAGTGAATTGAGTGTGTTAACAGACATAAAGCAGAGAAGATTACGTCTTAGACTAAGGAGAAGTAGAACATATAAACAGCCAAACATTCACCTAACCCCCACCGCTTAATCAGCCCTCTTTCTGTGACAGGCTAATAACTGTGAAGCTCAGTCTCTCCTAGAAGTGGAGTAGTGCTCATCCCCCTCTTCCAATAACGCCTGCCTTCACGCCACTGTGATCACAGCCTCATTAGTCGTTTTATACAACCATCCTGTGCATTAATTAGACGTGAAATGTCTCTCTTTACCCTTGTGAAGCGACAGTATGAGAAGATGAGAGGGAAGTAAACTTGAGTCAACCACTGCCTGTGGTTTTCACCTCATGTGCTACTTGAGATGCTGCTAAACTTTGGTGACAGACATTGTCGGTCTGATTTGGGAATGCACAAATGGGTGGAAAAAGTTGTGCTACAGGGTTCTGGACCAGCTATCAATAAGGTTTTATTCAATAATGGTCTGTTTAATATCAGCAAACAGACGAAATTGTCAAGGGATCATGACGGATAAGTTGGTTGCCACTGCAAGTCCCCGCCTCTCCCCAGAAGTACCATAAAAATTGTGCTGTCTTAGTGCTTATCTTGGCTTTTGTGCCTCTCTTCGCACCAGTTGTTAAGAAATAGTGTTGACTCCTTTGCTCATGGTTTAGCTGAGGGGATCAGTATCCACCAAGTGGGCCAGTCTCCAGGGCACACTCGCTGTTGACAGGAGCTCTCTGGCACATCTGTCCACCCACTGATATACCGAGCTGGTTCAGGCGGGAGCTGCAACATCAGCACCTACTTTCTGATCACCACTGTGGGAGGGAAGGTGGGAAGGATATGGAGCATGAGGATAAAGACAGGAATGGGAATAGAGTGTAAGCTGTTAGAAATGCAGTTGTTAAGAGGAAGTGATAGAGGGAAAGGTGAAAAAAGAGGTTAAGGAAAGCGTAAAACTGATGTATGGGGAAGAAAAAACAGGAGAAAGTTAATATGGACTTTTGGGAATAAAGTAATGTTTACTAATAAAAAAAACACACACACTTCATAGAAAACTACGTCTCCTCAGTCTTGCATGCACATATCCATGCACACATTTATATGTCCTTGGAGACAATAAAAAAAGCAATACACCCAAGGCAACAGTGTAGCAACTAGATAAAAGTAGCAACTCTATAGATAAAGAAGGAATAGGAAGACAGACAGAGAGGAGATTCTCCTGTGTGTAGCAGAACCATCCCTGCAGCGACAGAAGTGTGTCACTGTGTCTTTTGTGGTCAGGAAAAGTGTGTTGTGACAGAGGAAAGCTGCGCTCACTGCTCACACGACAACCTAATCCTCTTTCTTACATATCTCATCTGTCTAGCTCACTCAGCTCTCACCCTCACTCCATATTTTTTCCATCCTCTTCACTCCTCCCTCCTCATTTCTTTATGCCGTCTCTTTTTTTGTTCCCCCTCTATCTACTGTGCAGAAA
>JANJYQ010205383.1:0-10051 GCA_024605255.1 Rastrelliger kanagurta | reverse complement strand
ACTTAACATGCATGCTTTCTGATGTGTGGGAGGAAACCGGAGTACCCAGAGGAAACCCACGCAAGCACGGGGAGAACATGCAAACTCCACACAGAAGGTAACCACTGTGCTACCGTGCTGCCGCTGATCACTGTACTCTCAAATCAAAGTCAATTCACTTCTGATTCATACACACACCATCATTTCCTTACCATAGCAGTGCAAGATCTCTTGTCCAGGAGCAATATTTTTGGCTGCTCTGACAGTTACAGTGACTCTACAGCCAATGCCATTGTGCTTGGTTATGTTCTCACTAAGATCTGCAGACAGATCTGAACCAGGTAGATCATCATTAGCACCAGTGCTGAAAACCAGGCTGGTGTTGGGACAGCAGGAGTGATTCAGAAGACTAAGAGTTGGGAATATTGCAGTGGCAATGCGTATTTCCTGGCTGGCCTGCACTGATGACTTTGCTGCTCCTATGAGATGAAAATGTAAAGGTCAAAAACATTCATAGATAGTATTTAAATTACCGGCTAAATTGAAAATGCAATCAGAGTGTAAAGCATTTAAGATGCAAACACTGAATGGCCATAACATTTGTGAAAAATTAAACTGAGAATTACCTGTATCTTGCAGCATGAGGATTGCCTGGGCATTACACTTCAGCTGCAGGATGTGCCTCAGAACTGCACTTCCCAGTGGCCACAGCTCCGGGCTCCAATCTGCAATCCCGCCCATCACCTGTCCACCACCTGCTGATTGGTTAGTTGCCTTTGAGGATTCACTGAGGTTCCAAGATGCAGGTGGAGGTCCTGCCTTGCTGAGCTTCACATACAATGTTGCTACAGTAACTGCACACAGGAAACGCATAGCAGTGCTATGGTGGTTGAGGTGATGCAGCAAGTTAAACACCTTGAGGTAAGAGTCATCGCAGTATGAAGTAGATTTGGTAGGATTGGGTTGATTTGTATAACATGAATTAGAATTCCTGGACTCACTGCAGTCATTGTTTAAACAGTTTAACCTGGAATTTGTGTTCTCCTCTTCCAACTCGTTAGCCCTTTGAATGTTCTTTAACCCTGCCTTTAGTGTGACCCTCAAAGCAAGTTGTAACATCAACCCCATTGCCCTCAGATCTGCTCCGAGTGGACACTCCCAGCGGTGATGTTCCTCCCAGGCATCTTGCTGACAGCCAGTTGAACAATAACGGCTGTAGCTACACCCCTCACATGGGACAGGACACAGTGTTTCAGTCAAACACCTGTGACAACGCCTTTGCTCTGTTCCAAACAGCAGTGTCTTTTCCGCCACTTCTCTTCCTCCCTTCAACTCTTTCATCCCTGGTATGAGTACATAACTATAAGGCCTATCAGTAAGTATCACCTCACCAGCTGCTATTCTCTCTGCAGCCAACAGATGTCGACCTTTCTCCAGGCTGGAGCCAACAGCAACTTCAGGACAAATCCCAAATGTGAGAGGACCAACAGATGGTCCTTTTGTTATGCCTCGACTTTGATGGTTCTTTGAGGCTGGGTTATGATAATCCAGTTTTGCTTTTTGACCCACAGAGAGATGTTTGAGACATTGTATGCGGCGGTCCTCTAGTTTGTGTACAAGATGAGAGGGGTAACTGTTCTTTAGGGCTTTGTCAATGTCAGCAAGAGATTCCTGAGGAAAAAAACAACAACACTGGAGTGTGCGCCACCACAAAATCTAAGATTGTGAGCAAAAAATAAAGATGCCTGACATTTGGATAACTCATCAAAGTTAACATTTTAGCTGCATATGGTTGAGATAAGTACAATGTACCCTAAAATGTATAAAGAGAGATGCTGACTTAATATGACAGCCATTTCTGTAGGACATTTTAGTATACTGTGAAGCCTACATATATACATCTTAATGAACAGAGCAGAAGATAAGAGATGCTCAGCTTAAAAATCAACAACTGCAAGAGCTGGTTTACTTGGCCACAGTCAACTTGAGTCAAGCCAAAAATAGGAAGTAGTAATGCTGCTGTTCTTGTTTCTAAGCAGACTGATCCTAATCATGATGAACATTTACAGCTACAACACAGGACCAAGCTGCTATTTCTAAACTTTTGGCTTCACTTAAATGAGGTATTACAGGCACTTTTAAAGGTTCATGAATGTACATTTATCTCTATGATTATGGCTTCTTTCTGATATGTTTGCAGTGTGTTACATTGTGACGCAGTGGGATCTGCAAGATCACAAGATCACATAAACCATCTGGTGTATTATGCATTGTGTGTGTGTGTGTGTGTGTGTGTGTGTGTGTTGTAAATCATCTGACAGTTGTGTGGACTTGACAGCATTTCTAGCATGATTGGGTGCGGCTTCCTTATGGATTAATTTTATAAAGATTTTCTGCAGCATTCATGAAATGAGTACTGTTAAAAATGGTCGCACAACAACAACAACACAATCTGTTGAACATCTACAGGCAAATTTTCAGGCTGTAAATAAACAGCCTTTAATGATACCACAAGGACTACACCAACTCATTATTTCATTGTTGTAACACTGGCTTCTCACCTGGTAGTGCTGCAGACGGAAAAGCGCAGCAGAGCGGTTGGCATAGCACAAAGACAGCTGCTCCAAACTTTGCGGAGCAAAACATATGCCCTATCATGACAGGAGAAAGAGAAACTGGATGATAATACATACTAATTAGGACTGGGAGGTATGTATCTATATAATGGATTTTTACACTGTTGTTTCACAGTTCACAGGTTTTTACAATATTAATGTATTTAATATATATTATGACTACAGATTTCTCTGATTAAAGCTGTAGGTTGCTTTTTTGTATTGTGAACTGATACACTGCCATTACTGCATGACATAATTTAAAGCTAGTAAGGATTTCAAATGGAGTTATTGATCCATTTGATCTATGGATTTGTTCGTATTTTCTGAAACATCTTAACTATGGGTGATTGTTTTCAAGTCACCTGAGAGTAATGCAGAGCCGCTGCTGTGTAGTCCCTGGTTTGGAAACTAGCATTACCCCTCTCTCTGCATGTGGTTGCTTGTTCTGGGTCCTTCTGTACAGAGTATCCTTCTGACATGCTCTGCACAAAGTCCAGATCATCATGGCTGGAAGACAGAGACACAGACCACAGAAACATAACATAAACTTCATCTATAATTGAATAAGCTCCTCTGTGTTAAAATAAAATCTACAGCAGCATCATGAACCAGTCTAAAACAAAGTTAAGCCCCACAAAGTTTGAATAAAATATGATATAATGTTTGATATACTTCTATGACCCAAAGACCATTTATGCATTAGTAAAAACTAAGTGTAGTGGGATAGTTAGCTAGCTGCTCACGTTGTCAGAGTTAGGGCGCATTTAAAAACATCATCTATTTGGCACAGGGACGTAAAACGCTCCTTTAACTCGGGATCCAGCTTGGTCCATTTCTGCGCAACGTGGTCCTGCCACTGGGCGCACGGAAGATCCATCCTGAAGTACTCCAAAATCCCATGTGCAGGAGGCACCTTAAGCTAGGTTTGGGTTTGTTTTGAGTTTCAGACCATCGATGTCAAGCTTACACAAATCAAATGGAGTTTCCGCCCACAGCCTTCAGAATAAAACGTTTATGTATGAGCGCATTGCTGAAGTTTCCGCGTGTGATGATTTTGGCTTTTTCAGACAAACTATAAAAATATCTTCTTCTTAAGATGATAAACGTATTTTTCTTTTTACAGGACAGCAGTGTTTACCCTCGTAGNTGTTGTTGTATATGTCTATACATTTTAATGCATTTATAAGCAGTGCATGTATTTTTTTCCTTTTTGTTTATACTCTTTATCGGACCAAAATTATGATCGTATTTTGATATTGACGTGACAAATATCCCATATCCGGTAACGTCATCCAGGCAGTCGTGAAGTATCGTTTGCTACCCTCAGTTCTCGTGATATAAACACCAAACTACGAATAATACACTCTAGTCCACAGGCTGTGAGATCAAGTTTTCCACAGACATGAGTATACGTCTCACACAGGGGGCAGTGGATGTAAGCGTTAACATTTATTCAGCTGAATTAACGATTTTTCTTTTCATTGACTGTTTCGCGAAGCTGATATTTAGCAGTGCACGACTACTAGCTACAGATGCTAACAGTGTGAGCTAAAGAAATTTAAAGCCACATTTCAGCTTGAAAATAAACATCGACTAAACAGCCGAGCACTTTGCAGCTGTTATTGCAAGAAAAGAAGTTATAATGAGACCTCGTGAATATGTTGTGGTTAAACACAAATATATTTTTCTCAGTTTTTCTTTTTACAAATGTTAATGCAGAACTTTCTTGTTTTGGCATTTCTTCTTCTCAAGCATTAGCGTCCTGCAAATGTTTCCTCATGTTTACTTTGTTTAGGATCTGTTGTAAACAATAGTTTCCAATTGAAGCTAGACTGTAATTTTGCATCAGCAGTATGGTAATGTGATACTCCAGGAAGAGGTCAAACAGTAGCTAATAATATGTTTATATATGTCTAGGCCCTGTACAAAGGTTCAGAGGTGAATAATCCTGTGCTGCAGCTTCTGGTAAGTGAATTTAAGAGTCCATTTGATCAACCAATTGATCTATAATGTATCTTAAATACAACCATAAGTATGTGTGATATACATAGCATCCTTTATCATATGATGACTTCTTGCCATTTAAATTTAGAAGGTTGTGAACAATGTACTGTAAGCAATTGGGGATGTCTGCTAATCTGGTGAAATTAATTAATCACAAATCAAAGTATTTCTTTACACTGATTTAAAAATAAAGGTGCCATAAAACAGTACCTACTCACTGATTTGAATCACTGCCTCCCTAAATCCTCTGAAGGTATACAAATTCATATCTCAAAATCTCAATCACTGTTTCCTAAATGCCAATATGACATGTACAAATGTCTTGTTTTGCCCTGATCGACAGTCAAATTTAAAGATGCTCTATTATTTTAATGGACAAAGAAACCAGGAAATATCCACATTTTAATAAGCTGGAACCAAAGAATTTAAAAATAAAATCTCAGAAAGAGTAATTGATTATCAAAATAATTGGGAACCAGATGATTAATCGTTACAGCTCTAGCAGTAATATTATTGTCAGAATTTGAGAAATGTTGTGGTCTTCAGATGAAAGATTATAACGTGAAGATCATTACTAGTTATTAATGACCTCATGACCTCATGTAGCTGTCCATAGCCCAGTATCAAACATGATAATCCTGTGACTTCATTTTTTGTTGTTTGCTTATACGATCCTTCCCTCTCTCTGTTTAATAGAAAATTGGTCAGATAACTAATACATCGGGTCCACCAAGGTTTCGCCTTATGATGAGTGATGGTCTGAAAACCCTGTCTTGTGAGTATCTTGTAGGAGCTAGAACACTTTCAATTTGTAAAAGCACATGTGGTCTTTTGTCTAATGGCTGCAGGTTGACAGATAATCAAGTTTAATAGTTAAATATTTTTGTGTATTTAGCCTTCCTGTTGGCCACACAGTTAAACAATCTGACAGAAGAGAACCTATTGGTACCAAACTGTGTGTGTATGTTGAAGAAGACTGTCACAAATACATTGTCAGATGGCAGGTATGTGTTTCTCCTTTGTTTCCTTCCTTTCTGTCTTTCTTCCTCTTGTCTTCTCTCTATTTTCTGCATGGATTCCCCTTTGGCCTTATTTTCTTCCTTCTTCTTGTGTTCCAGGCGTGTGGTGGTTGTGATGGACATAGAGATATTGAAGTCGGCCGAGGAAACTGGAGGGAAGATTGGAAATCCCACCCCATATAATGCAGATGGTAAGGTTCTCTTAAAATGCGCATGCATTGAAAAACAGTAATAAGCAGTCTCCACCGATCCCTTTACGTGTTTGTTTATCTCACAGGTATGACTTCATCTCCAGCAAAATCAGCCTCAAGCACCTCTGTCCCAGCATCCCCTCCATCTGCTGCAGTCCCCGGACCCTCCCAGAAGAACAATAGCGGTGAGTGTCATGTCAAAGATTTTGTTTATGATTCCATGCTTCTGTATAGATAATTCTCCAGTCTAGACGTAGCTTTGCACATTGTTGACTTCTCACTCTCAGCAGCACTGACAAAAACAAATCTGGTGCAGTATCATATTTTGCAATAAAAAAGTGATGGATTTTTGATATTGTAATTGACCTAAATGTTCCCCAACTAAACACAAAGAAAAGCAAGCAATATCCAGAAAATTTGATAAATTTAGTTTGTCTTTCAAACACACCTTCAGTGAATACAGCTCTAGACATAGCAAGAATATATTACAGTAAAAACAAGTGAGCAATGTGGTGCTGGTACAACTATCAGAGCCAATTAGTTATGAAATATCTCAGTTTTTTTTTTTTTGCAATTATAGAATATTGAGAGTAATAAAAATATATATGTGGATGCCATTGTGCGCACTGAAGAGATGTTGTAATACATCATTTTTTAAAGCACCGAAAAAATTCACATTAACACCCTCAGGCTTTCTGCTCATGGATATTACATGTCTTATAGATTAACAATACTTTATTTACTAGTGTGATTACAATACCTGAGTAAGTTCAAGTTGTACTAAGGAGTTTTATTACTCATCCTAAACACATTTATGAATGGAATATGAATTTCTCTGCTGGCTTATGTATGTAGTCATGCAGGAGGCACTCTTAAAACACGGTGCCTATAGAGGATAAAACCATATTCATATATAATAACAACGTCAGATAAGTAAATAGTGATGATTTTCACATTATCGACTGTGCAAATTTACTTGTAGTTTTAGAATAACAGGAAACTGTGGGTGTTAGTGTCGTGAGTTTTGGCCCAGATATTTTCGAGAGAATTAGTATTTTGATAAAACTCCATATCAGCACCAGAGGGAGCCATGTGTCCTTATAGAGAAGGGTAGTGATAAATGATATGCAGTCCTTTCACTCCTTGCTTTCCTCAGTGCTATTGTGCTGCAGCTATAATTTAGGACCAATGCAGTCTTTGTTGTTCTTTTTAAAATCTAATTTAGTACTACACAACACTTTAACCTGCACTACAGACTGCAAATGTAAATCCTGCTCTCCAAACCTTTGATATTCATGTAACTTCAGTGTTCAAAGGTTGTAGTCTGAGAGTGGGTGAAGAATTAGATGAAACAGCATCATGAGGCACAGCTTGCTTTTCAACCAGCTGAAGTTAGCCACAGGAAATACTAAATTAATGGAAGAGTGCAGTTCCTCCAGCTCGAGTTCCTTTTTTTCAAGTCACATTGTGCACTTTTATCATATTTACTGCCAAGCTATCAGAGCAGGAAACTATCTTGTTGCCCACTGGCCACTGACACTGCTGGACTCTATAACTCACCCCTTTCACTGTTTTACCACCAACCAGATTTTTATAACAGAGTAGGACCTCCAAATGATAATTGGTTTCTTTCCAAAAGAGATGGTGCCATGTATCAAGTCTAAAGTAGCCTGTGTTTTATGGGATCTTCTTTTATTAGCGTAGTCTTTGTTTCACTCAGTTGTTTTATACCACCAACTGCTCTCAGCACTGACATTGATTTTGTTATGTGGCAGAAACATACCCAATAGTCCTCAGTGGAGGATGTAGGCATGTGGGTGGATAATGAGTGCTTGGTATATATTGTTTATTTGTGTGTGTGTGTGTGTGTGTGTGTGTGTGTTGTGACTGAGGGAGCTTGTGTGGGCTGATGGCTCCTCTAGTTCATGGCTTCATGAATATTGTGTTATGGACTGAATCCCCTTGTAGCGGTACACATACAAAGGGAAAAGAGAGAGAAAGTCAACTAACTTGACTCAGCAAAGACAAGACTCTGCATTAACTAGTTTATCAGACTCTTTTCTTGTTAGATCCTTTGATCTGTGTTACCTCAGAGTTCCCTCTGGATATAGAAAACCTGCTGCTCTTTAATTGTTCTGTTGATGAAATGGTCGTGGATTCATCTTTAGAGCAAAAAACACGCTGTATCCATAAAATATGCGTTTTATCCTACGTAATATGGTATTTGATTATTTTCCAGTATTTTTGTAAATTGCATTTTTGTTATGTTGCTATATGTGTGTGCATTCACTAGATAGCTAAATGCTACAAATGAAGTGTTTCCAGTGAGTGGTAGGTGGTGTAATGACTAGGGAAGCTGCTGTTTTCAGGAAGGCCTGAGTTCAAGAAATGTACCCACTGTTGATGTGTCCTTGAGTAGTGCACTTAATCCTTGAATCCTTCCATTTGGCATATGTGGCTCCTTGTTTCCTTCATTCATAACTTCCCCTCGAGTCGTATCTCCTTCAAAGTGGGATGTGACAGAGAAATGCCACAAGAAAGGCAAAAATGCAGGAATTGTATTTACCAAATGGGACCATGCTCACTGTGGCATCACTATAGCAATTACTCATGATGCACAGCATCTTGTGCAGATGTCCTATAATGTGTAGGCATTATAACAGCTTTAACAAAAAACACCTGCTGTTCGTTGACTGCTGCTCCAGTTCTTATTTTAGATCTATTGCTGCATCAGGGCATGATAGAAATTAATAGATATATAAAATTAGTTTTAACTAAAAGAATAGGACAGACATGAGAGAGCAATAAAATCAGCTATAAATGCCATAAATGAAATCTATATTTTATTTGTGAAAAGGTGTAGGTATAGTCTGTCCTTTTCTGGTTCAGGGTGCATATTATAAAAGACTAATAACAGCCATGATTTTTCAACTGTTTCGGATAAACATCCATACAGTCTGAGCCAAGATACACTTAGAACAGAAAGCAAAAGAAGAAGATATGAAGAAAATAGAAAAGTCTTTTATGATTCTTTTATAGATTAAACCACATCAAATATTTTATTTGTCAAGGATAAACATGAAATGGTTATTAGATATAATCTACAGTATTTCGGTCTTACAATAATAATATATTTTTTATTTTTTATTTGAATCCCTATTTGCTTCCTCAAATTCCGATATCAACACAACATAGGTAACAATACAACAAACAAAAATTTATAATCACGTTGACCAATAAAATGTCAAAATGCCAAACAAGCAATGTATAGAGATCAGAAAATAAGTGAATTGACTCTGGAAATGTTAAAATGCTAAAAATTAAAAAAGTGAAATGGGCATAATAATAATCAAAACTTCTAAACCAGAAGAAATAACTAGAAGAAATAACTAGAAGTTACACCTCTGTAGGATTCATTAGATTTTATTTTAGTAACTTTTTAAAGGAGAATCTCAACAGAGTTCAGCTTCAGCAGCAGCAGAAGCTCTACAGAGAACAATTCTCACTATACGTTATGGACCCAGCACAGTTAGATGACTAGTGCTGCGTGATATTGTATTAATGATATTATAATTATTAAATATTATAGTAAAGCTCTTTTCCACATGAGCCTGCATGGGCGCGTCTGTCCTTTGAGATCTGCACCTGTTAAAAAAAATGAACAAACTTCCAAATAAGAAGTGTCTCTGCCCTCAAAGCTTCAAAGGAGATCTCATTGCTACTCTCGCCTCAGATACAGTTAAGGAATTGGAACATCCTCGATTGTCACAGACCTTGATCAATGTCCAGGTTATGAGCTTGGAAACAGAGGAGTGAGGGCCAGATGAAGCATAATTAGCAGAATGGAAAACATCCGCTATCTGCTCCAGGCATTCTACACTGTTGTGAGCGCTGACCTCTTATATCCCCGGAGTGGGAAAATGTGGTCAGAGAGGATTTTTCCTCTGGTGTCAGCAGAGCCTCACAAACACAAGAAATTACACATTTTCATTTCAAATATGCACTGAGTATTGTTTGAGCATTCCTTCTAAACTCCTGTTAGAGGAAAAATTCAAAATGTGAGTTGCAATATTATTAATAGTCTACAATTAAAAGAAAAAAGTCAGAGGTCATGACACAGCAGTCACCAACAGGTCTGTGTTCCCATTTAAATATTCATCAGCAGCTATCACTTGAAATAGACTACCTTCAAATTGCTTTGTAATGATATTTAAATTCCAAAAAGAGATCTGCACTCACT